>JARQOD010000010.1:1611202-1655539 GCA_033576555.1 Oophaga sylvatica
ATTCAGAACATAGTTAATTTCATTATAGAATAGTCCGGGCATGTTATTTATATTTACCCATACAATCGAATAGTTAAATTCTTTGCAATAGAAAGATTTCTGCATAATCTTGATAATTTACATATCCCTAGAATGTTATATTTCCTAACAAGAAATGTTCTGCATTTTGATAATAATATCCCATGATTATTATCACCATAATCCATAAGTAATAGTTTCTGGCTTGTTAGATATTTCCTAATCTAGAAATTTACCCATATTCCTAGAAAGTAAAATATTTCTTGGAAGTGATTTGTATTTCCGCATTCATTAAACTAATCCATAACATAGTATAAATATTCCTTGGATAGTATGTATTCCCTAATCCCTACAAAAATAGTAACAATATTCCATAGATAAGTATTTGCTGGATTTTTGTATATTACCATAACCCACAAAAAAGTATACACAATTCTATGAGAAGTAGATGAAGTTTTTTTGTGATTTGGATTTCAAATCCCCATCAGAACAATAGTATACATTTCTATGATGAAGTATTATTGCTGGCATTTTGATTTACACCAAATCCCCATACGAAAATGTTAAATTTCCTATATGTATGAAGTTTCCTGGGCTTGTTATTTATTCACCATAATCCCATACAGAACAATAGTTACACATTCCTATGAAAGTAGATGATTCTCTGGATGTGTATTTGTGATATTCACCCATAATCCCCATACAGAACATAGTTATAAATTCTATGAGATGTGAAGTATTTCCTGCATGAATGTTTCACAAACCCCTAAAAAGTAGTTTACACATATTCTTGAAATAATGAATATGTTCCTGGCATGTGATTTGTGATATTCCATATCCCCATACAAACATATATACATATTCTATAAATATGAAGTATGTTCCTGGGCATGTGTATTTGTGTATTTCACCCATAATCCCATCAGAACAATAGTTATACACATATCCTTTAGAATAGATGAAGTATGTTCCTGGCATGTGTATTGTGATATTTCACCATAATCCCCATCAGAACAATAGTTATACACATATCCTATGAGAATAGATGAAGTATGTTCCTGGGCATGTGTATTGTGATATTTCACCATAATCCCCATACAGAACAATAGTTAACACATATTCCTTGAGAAGTAGATGAGTATGTTCCTGGGCATGTGTATTGTGATATTTCACCATAATCCCCATACAGAACAATAGTTTACACATATTCCTATGAGAAGTAGATGAAGTATGTTCCTGGGCATGTGTATTGTGATTTCACCCATAATCCCCATACAGAACAATAGTATACACATATCCATGAGAAGTAGATAAGTATGTTCCTGGCATGTGTATTTGTGATATTTCACCTAATCCCTACAGAACATAGTTATACACATATTCCTATGAGAAGTAGATGAAGTATGTTCCTGGGCTGTGATTTGTGATTTTCACCATAATCCCCATACAGAACAATAGTTATACACATATCCTATGAGAATAGATGAGTATGTTCCTGGCATGTGATTTGTATATTTCACCTAATCCCATACAGAACAATAGTTATACACATATCCTATGAGAAGTAGATGAAGTATGTTCCTGGGCATGTGTATTGTGATTTCACCATAATCCCCATACAGAACAATAGTATACACATATTCCTATGGAGTAGATGAAGTATGTTCCTGGATGTGATTTGTGAATTTCACCATAATCCCCATACAGAACATAGTTATACACATATTCCTATGAGAGTAGTGAAGTATGTTCCTGGGCATGTGTATTGTGATTTCACCATAATCCCATCAGAACAATAGTTACACATATTCCTTGAGAATAGAGAAGTATGTCCTGGCATGTGTTTGTGATATTCACCTAATCCCCATACAGAACATAGTTAACACATATTCCTATGAGAATAGATGAAGTATTTCCTGGGCAGTGTATTTGTGTATTTCACCAAATCCCCATACGAAATATAACCATATTCCTTGAGTGATAATATGTTCTGGGCATGTATTGTGATATTCACCCATATCCCCATACAGAACAATAGTTATACACATATTCCTTAGAATAAAGAAGTATGTTCCTGGGCATGTGATTTGTGATATTCACCCATAATCCCCATACAGAACAATAGTTATACCATATTCTATGAGTAGATGAATATTTCCTGGGCATGGATTTGTTATTCACCCATAATCCCCATACAGACATAGTATACCATATCATGAAATAGATGAAATTTCTGGCATGTGAATTGTGATATTTCACCAAACCCCATACAGAACAATATTATACACATATCCTTGAAAGTAATGAGTATGTCCTGGCATGGTATTTGTGATATTTCACCTAATCCCCATACGAACATAGTTATACACATATTCCTATAAGAGATAAGTTTTTTTTTTTTTTTTTTTTTTTTTTTTTTTTTTTTTTTTTTTTTTTTTTTTTTTTTTGTTCCTGGCATGTGTATTTGTGATATTTCACCCATAATCCCATACAGAACAATAGTTATACACATATTCTATGAGAAGTAGATGAAGTATGTTCCTGGGCATGTGTATTTGTGATTTCACCCATAATCCCATACAGAACATAGTTATACACATATTCCTATGAGAAGTAGATGAAGTATGTTCCTGGGCATGTGATTTGTGATATTTCACCATAATCCCCATACAGAACAGTAGTTATACACATATTCTATGAGAAGTAGATGAAGTATGTTCCTGGGCATGTGTATTTGTGATATTTCACCATAATCCCCATACAGAACAATAGTTATACACATATTCCTTTGAGAAGTAGATGAAGTATGTTCCTGGCATGTGTATTTGTGATATTTCACCCATAATCCCCATACAGAACAATAGTATACACATATTCCTATGAGAAGTAGATGAAGTATGTTCCTGGGCATGTGTATTTGTGATTTTCACCCATAATCCCCATACAGAACATAGTTATACACATATTCCTATGAGAAGTAGATGAAGTATGTTCCTGGGCATGTGTATTTGTGATATTTCACCCATAATCCCCATACAGAACAATAGTTATACACATATTCCTATGAGAAGTAGATGAAGTATGTTCCTGGGCATGTGTATTTGTGATATTTCACCCATAATCCCCATACAGAACAGTAGTTATACACATATTCCTATGAGAAGTAGATGAAGTATGTTCCTGGGCATGTGTATTTGTGATATTTCACCCATAATCCCCATACAGAACAATAGTTATACACATATTCATTTGAGAAATAGATGAAGTATGTTCCTGGGCATGTGCATTTGTGATATTTCACCCATAATCCCCATACAGAACAATAGTTATACACATATTCCTATAAGAAGTAGATGAAGTATGTTCCTGGGCATGTGTATTTGTGATATTTCACCCATAATCCCCATACAGAACAATAGTTATACCCATTGTAATGTATGTAGTACAGTTCATATAGCGTCTTGTGCTTGGGTGCGATGAAAACACAGGAGTCACAGGTTTGATATAGAAAAGTCCTGTATTACTTCATACAAGTTGGCAGAAATAGTCACACAGTTTGCAGACACAGAAACAGGAGACACAGCAGGCCAGAGTAATCCAAGCTCAGCAATCACTCTCCAATACAGATTCAGGATCTTCTTCTCTGTTACCGTAAGTCCATGCAAACGTGGTCTTTCAAAGAGCAGGGTTCAGAGTCCACAAGTGCTTCAGAGTTCCTCAGTAGGAATAGCTGGAGTACAAGGTCCAAGGCTTACAGGAGTCAAGTCACAGGTTCACTGCAGGCTAGATTCTGAAGCACTGATTGCTCAGCTGTGGCTGCTTAAGAAGCAAAGGAGAGAATCAGGGCGGGAACATGCAAGCTGGAAACTCCATTTTGACTGAGGGCAAGATAGCTGCAGCAAGACAGAAAGTAAAATGGCTGACGAACAAACTGAGTTTCAGGAATATATACATAGAACCTTACATTACTCCCCCCTTAAGGACAACCTCCGGATGACCTCAGACCAGGCTTGTGTGGGTACCTCTGATGAAACTGACGGAGCAAGCGAGGAGCATTAACGTTATTGACCGGTTCCCATGAGTTGTCCTCCACTGGGTAGCCCTGCCATTTAATCAGATATTGTAACTGATTTCTATACAACCTGGAATCTAAAATCCTTTCCACCACAAATTCTTCCTGACCATCGACTAGCACTGGGTCAGGGCAAGGAGAGGAACGTCCAGGAAACGTATTGGGTGTCGCAGCCTTTAGTAGGGATACATGAAAGACAGGGTGGATTCTCATAGTTCTGGGCAGTTGAAGACGACAAGCAACGGCACTTATAATTTTACTGATTTTATAGGGTCCAATGTACTTATGTCCCAACTTAGACGATGGAATCCTTAACTTAAGATTTCTGGTTGACAGCCAGACCAAGTCTCCTACCTTGAAAGCTGGTGCAGGTTTACGAAATTTATCTGCTGCTTTCTTGTACCTTTCTTTAGCCGATTCCAGATTTTCCTTTAGAAGATCCATATTCTTCTGTAAAGACGTGATTCTTTCAGCCACTGCTGGTAAAGGCGTTTCTATGGGAAATCGTGGTAGAATGTTAGGATGATAACCTAGATTAGAGTAAAAAGGAGACTGTTTAGTGGAGGCACTCTGAGAGTTGTTATACGAGAACTCAGCTAATGGAAGTAGATCCACCCAATCATCCTGTAGGTGGCAGATAAAGCACGGAGATACTGCTCCAGGGTTTGATTGGTTCGTTCGGTTTGTCCATTAGTCTGGGGATGAAAAGCAGAAGAAAGGTTTACTTTAATGTCCAATGCTGCACAGAAATTTTGCCAAAACCTAGAAGTGAATTGCACCCCTCGATCCGAAATAACCTCATCCGGTACTCCATGTAAGCGAAACACATCTTTAATCATCAAATCTGATGTCTGTTTTGCAGTGGGTAAGCCGACACAAGGGATAAAATGAGCTGCCTTTGTTAGACGGTCAACCACCACTAGAATGGTGTTCTTCCCCTGAGAGGTTGGTAACTCCACAATGAAGTCCATAGAAATGGATCCCCACGGGCGGGACGGGGTGGGAAGAGGCTGTAACAGACCAGTTGGTGAGGAGCGAGGTGTTTTGCATCTTGCACAGACCTCACATGAAGTGACATAATTCAAAACATCCTTCCTGCAAGTGGGCCACCAAAAGAAACGAGAAAGAAATTCCTGTGTCTTTAGAATTCCTCTATGCCCAGCTATCTTGGAATCGTGAATGAGTTGCAATACTCTCAATCTGACTGTTTCAGGAATATACAGGCGTTGTCCCTGAATCCACACACCATTCTTAAAGACAAGACTTACGTCCCTTGGGGGTTGTGCCAAAAAGGAATCCGCATGGTATGCTTCCTTGATGTCCTTAAGTAGGTCTTGATTATGAATTACTCCTAAGAATCTAGAGTCAGGAAGAATAGTCTTAGGAGGAGTAATTGGACGTGTCTCTGCTGAGTAAATCCTAGAGAGTGCATCAGCCTTTCCATTGCGCGATCCTGGTCTATAAGAGATGATAAAATTAAATTGGTTTAAGAAAAGATTCCAGCGAGCCTGGCGAGGAGTCAGGCACTTAGCCGACCTGATAAACTCAAGGTTACGATGGTCTGTCAGGACGACTATTTGCTGTGCAGCTCCCTGAAGAAGGTGTCTCCATTCTTTGAAGGCGGCAATAATGGCCAACAACTCTCTATTGCCCACATCGTAGTTCCTCTCAGCCGAAGACAACTGCTGGGAAAAGAAGGCACAGGGATGCAAGACATTCTTCTCACCTGTTCTCTGAGAGAGTATAGCTCCAACGGCACAGTCTGAAGCATCCACCTCTATTATGAAGGCAAGCTCGGGGTTGGGATGTACTAGGATAGGTGCAGTGGTAAATTTATCTTTTAGACGGGAAAATGCTTCCTGGGCTTGGGGAGTCCAGGAAAACCTAGACTCTTTCCGGGTAAGTTGAGTGATAGGTGACACTACCTCAGAGAAATTTCTAATGAAACGTCTATAGAAGTTGGCAAACCCGATGAAGCGCTGTACCTCCTTCACATTTCTAGGACTTGGCCAATCCTTGATGGCTTGGGTTTTGCTTCCATCCATACTAATTCCTTGTGTAGACAGTACATACCCCAGAAATTGAATTTCGGTCCTATGGAATTCACACTTTTCAAGTTTGATGTAAAGATGATTTTGTCTTAGACGTTCCAAGACCATTCTCACATGTCCATGATGTTCCTCTGTGGAGTTAGAAAAAATTAGAATATCATCCAAATAAATTACCACGAATGTATCTAGGAGATCCCTGAAGATGTCATTCACCAAGTGTTGGAAAGTGGCTGGGGCGGTACTCAGACCAAAAGGCATAACTAGATATTCAAAGTGTCCATAGCGTGACCTGAATGCAGTCTTCCATTCATCCCCAGGTCTAATACGGACTAAGTTATAGGCCCCACGAAGATCTAGTTTAGAAAAATTTTGGCATGTCGCACTCTCTCCAATAACTCAGGGATTAAAGGCAATGGATAACGGTTTCTAATAGTAACCTTATTGAGTTCCCTATAGTCTACGCATGGTCTCAGAGATCCATCTTTCTTCTTTACAAAGAAGATGGGTGCACCTGCAGGAGATGAAGAGGGGCGTATGAAGCCCTTGGCTAGATTTTCATCTATGTAATCCTTTAAAGCCTTTAGCTCGGGCCCCGCCAGGGGGTAGATCTTACCAAAAGGTATCTCTGCTCCAGGCAATAATTCAATTGGACAATCATATGGACGGTGAGGAGGAAGCTGGTCAGCGTTCTTCTTGTCACATAAATCCACATAGTCCTGGTATACAGCTGGTAGTTCAGGGACTGACATGATTCCTTTAGGAACAGAGCAAGCTGAAACTTTTGGACTCATCTGTTTCTCTGGAAAGTGTAATTCCTTGGTCTCCCAGTTAATGGTAGGATTCTGAGCCTGCAGCCATGGTAGCCCTAGAATAATGGGAAAGTGGGGAGAAGAGATAAGCATAAAGGACAGTTTCTCTTGATGATCTTTACCCATAAGAACCCTCAAAGGCTCTGTTTCCTGATCCACTGGTCCAGAGGTCAGCAGGGAGCCATCCACAGTTTCCATCTGTACTGGAGTAGCCTTCTTCACTGAACGTATTCCCTGTTTCAGAGCAAAGGAGACATCCATAAAATTTCCACTTGCCCCTGAGTCGATCATAGCAGAGCTAGACACCCAAGCTGAGTCAACCCAGAGTTTGATGGAAAGAAAGCAATGAGAATTGTTTTTCTTACAACTCAGCTGGGACACCGCTGAGGAAACTTGAAAAATGGCAGCGTTTACACAGTCAACGTCCTCAGAGGTAACGGAGTTTAAGTCCGAGAAATCAAGATCTGTTGCTGCAGATCTCTCTGGAGCCTGAGGCTCGGACCTGACAGATCCCCTCTCGCAACACTCACAATGAATGAGTGCTGCAGTAGTCTTACGAGAACGGCTGGGGCAGTTTATAATGAAGTGCCCTGACTTACCACAATAGAAACATAGATTCTCCTTAAAACGATGTTCCTTGCGTGCATCACTAACCGTCGTTGTAAAGAGTCTACCTGCATGGGTTCAGGTTCAAGTTCCCTTGTGATCCTACTCAAAGGTTCCTTAGCTGGAGAGGAAGGTAGGAAAAGGTTAGTACGATTGCTTTCGAACCATCTCTCTTGCCTGCGTTCAGTCAGACGAGTATCAATACGGATGCAGTAGTTAATAAAGTCACCTAACGCAGTGGGAGGGTCGGCACGAGCAAGTTCATCCTTAATCAGTGGAGATAACCCCTTTCGAAAAATAGATTTTTTTGGCGGAACTGTCCCAGGTGGTATCAAGGGCCCATCTCCTGAAATCCAAGGCATATTCAGCTACCGAGTGCTTACCTTGGCGCAAAGCTAACATGGCTGCTTCAGCTGTTGCACCTCGATTGGGGTCATCAAACACCTGCCCCATGGCTGAAATAAAATCATCAAGGTGATTCAAACAATCATCCGCAGTCTCAATCAGAGGGTTTGCCCACATTAAAGCCTTGTTGGTAAGCAACATAATTATAGTAAGCACCTTAGATCGTTCAGTGGGAAATTGTGAAGCATGTGCAGAAAAAAAGATTGCATTGATTAATAAATCCCCTGAATTTCTCACGTTCACCGCCAAAACGAAAAGGGGGCAACTTGGGAATCCCAGCACTCGGGGCTACGGCAGGAGCCTGGACTCGCCCCTCTAGAACCTCAATCCTGGCTCGCAAATCCTGGGTAGTCTGTCCAACCACTTGCAAATTGTGATTATTGAGGTCCTGTAGATTTGTAAAACGGGTCTTTATATTCTGCAAATCTGCAAGGATATTATCAGTCACTCCGCAAAGTTCCTTTATGCGGGCCTCCATTTTCCAGATCTTTTAAGACAGGATTACTGGAAGAAGAGGAGAGAAAAAAAACAATAGTGTTCACCTGTGGCAACACTGCAGAGAGAAAAAAAAATTAAGGGAACTGCTCACCTGGAATGGTTGTGAGAAGTCACAACCACTATCATCACAGAAAGTTTCAACCAGACATCTGATATCCAGAGTTACAGCAGACAAAAAAGAGAAAAGAAAGGAAAAAAAAAAAAAACAATAGTGTTTACCTGTGGTAACACTGCAAAAAGAAAAAACTTAAGGGAATTGCTCACCTGGAATGGTTGTGAGAAGTCACAACCACTGTCATCACAGAAAGTACAACCGGACGTCTGATATCCACAGTACAGCAGACACAGCCTTCCAGACCCAGCAGACACTAACGTTTTGGCTTCAGAATCTTGTAATGTATGTAGTACAGTTCATATAGCGTCTTGTGCTTGGGTGCGATGAAAACACAGGAGTCACAGGTTTGATATAGAAAAGTCCTGTATTACTTCATACAAGTTGGCAGAAATAGTCACACAGTTTGCAGACACAGAAACAGGAGACACAGCAGGCCAGAGTAATCCAAGCTCAGCAATCACTCTCCAATACAGATTCAGGATCTTCTTCTCTGTTACCGTAAGTCCATGCAAACGTGGGTCTTTCAAAGAGCAGGGTTCAGAGTCCACAAGTGCTTCAGAGTTCCTCAGTAGGAATAGCTGGAGTACAAGGTCCAAGGCTTACAGGAGTCAAGTCACAGGTTCACTGCAGGCTAGATTCTGAAGCACTGATTGCTCAGCTGTGGCTGCTTAAGAAGCAAAGGAGAGAATCAGGGCGGGAACATGCAAGCTGGAAACTCCATTTTGACTGAGGGCAAGATAGCTGCAGCAAGACAGAAAGTAAAATGGCTGACGAACAAACTGAGTTTCAGGAATATATACATAGAACCTTACACCCATATTCCTATTGAATGTAGATGAAATATGTTCCTGGGCATGTGTATTTGTGATATTTCACCCATAATCCCCATACAGAACAATAGTTATACACATATTCCTTTCAGAAATAGATGAAGTATGTTCCTGGGCATGTGCATTTGTGATATTTCACCCATAATCCCCATACAGAACAGTAGTTATACACATATTCCTATGAGAAGTAGATGAAGTATGTTCCTGGGCATGTGAATTTGTGATATTTCACCCATAATCCCCATACAGAACAGTAGTTATACACATATTCCTATGAGAAGTAGATGAAGTATGTTCCTGGGCATGTGTATCTGTGATATTTCACCATAATCCCCATACAGAACAATAGTTATACACATATTCCTATGAGAAGTAGATGAAGTATGTTCCTGGGCATGTGTATTTGTGATATTTCACCCATAATCCCCATACAGAACAGTAGTTATACACATATTCCTATGAGAAGTAGATGAAGTATGTTCCTGGGCATGTGTATTTGTGATTTCACCCATAATCCCCATACAGAACAATGGATATACACTGTGAGACAGTGAAGGAGTGTGTGTTGAATGGGTATGTGCATTTCACCTAGGTACTGTGCTGTTTGGTATGGGGAAATGTGTGGCTTTGTAGACCTAGTGGTAGAGAAAGGTCACTACACCTCGCATTCAGCGCACACTTGCAGCTCAGGCCTGAAACCATTCAGCTGTTGATTGGGAGACCAGAAGTAGGTGTCTGCAAACACAGTCAGGGAGCTGGCTTAGTCTGGACACAGGAAGGTGTCCCGGCACAAGAAGCAGTCTCCAGGAGTGGGAGCTGGCTTAGTCTGGACACAGGAAGGTGTCCCGGCACAAGAAGCAGTCTCCAGGAGTGGAGCTGGCTTAGTCTGGACACAGGAAGGTGTCCCGGCACAAGAAGCAGTCTCCAGGAGTTTGAGCTATCTCAGTCTGGGTGCAGGAAGTACCCCGGACACAGGAGTAGTCTCAGTGAGAATCCGTGCGAATAGCGGCTGAATAGGAGTGGATCTCTCTCAAGTCTGGACATTGAAGGTGCCTTCAGACACAAGGAGGAGTATCTGTGAAACTCCATACTGGTAACATATATCATAAGTGTTGTTTTGGGTCAGGCTGGTAGAGCCGGGACCCGGATAGTCAGGGAAATCGATCTATGTGTAATTAGTGGCTAGACAAGCCTAGGTTTTCTGTTTATGCTTTATTTTTATCTGTTTGCTGTGGACTTTAATAAAGCTGGTTGCGGCCAGTTTTCACCAGAACTGCTGTTTGAATGAACTGTTTTCGTGTCACTCTGTCTACCCAGACAGCGATCCTAGAGCTATATCCCCTGGAAATGTTACAATTGGCGGAGAATGCTGGGGCAGCACAGTGGCTGATACAAATGGTGCTGGAATGTGCATGCAGCACGGTGGCTTAGAGACAGCAATAAAGGTGAAGTCTGTTGAAATAGCAGCAGAGAAAAAAAAAAAAAAGTGTGTCAGCAGAAACGTCTGTTTGGAGCAGTCTTAAAGAGACAGTAGCCCTAATAGACTTTGCAAAGAAAAAAAAAAAAGTGTCTGCACAGCAGAACTGAATTTTTCTGTGGAAAAGACTGTGGAGTGTGTATGTCTTGAGTGAAGACTGCCGTTGTTAAGACAGAGAAGTCTGACAGCATGGAGGCGCTGTTTGAACAAAGGGCGCAAGTTAATATGCAACATAAGACTGCTGTGATTGAGACAGATGAGTCTGGCAGTATGGAGGGGCTCGTTGAGTACCTGGTCCAGGCCCAGCGGACCATGGAGCAGCAGCGCCTGCAGCACCAGCAGCGCATGCAGCAGGCCCAGCGGAGCATGGAGCAGCAGCGCCTGCAGCACCAGCAGCGCATGCAGCAGGCCCGGCAGCAATTCCTGCAGCAGCAGCAGGAGAATAACCGGTTGGAGCAGATTGCAGCTCTCAGCACCTCGTCCCAGAGTAATGTTGTGAAGGCACCTGCCTTGTCCGCTGTAAAGAAGGCGGTAAGACGGTCCCTGAAAAAGATGACACCTCGTGATGATGTGGAGGTATATCTCACTAGGTTTGAGGGACTGGCAGAGAAGGAGAATCTGCCCCTATCTGAATGGGCCATGATGGTCGCACCCTATCTGATTGGAGTGCCCCAGGTGGCCTATGCTGACCTGAGCGAGCAGGACAGCCAAGACTATGCCAAGCTGAAAGCGGAGATTCGTACCCGAATGGGTGTTACGGTGACAGCCCGTGCCAGGGGAGTTCATGACTGGAGATACAGTTGGGAGTCTGCAGTCAGCAAACCTGATTATGGAGTTGAAAAGGTGATAGTGAACCGCTACACCCGAGCATGTCCTCCTGAGGTACAGCCGTCTGAGAGGTCGTCACTTCGGAGTTCCCGGACGCTGAACTCTCACGGTAAGAGCGTTCCAGCTGTTGGGGACATGGGGTATGCTGATAAGCGGGTTCAGGCCCGAGGGGACATATGGAGGGTGATTGTGGTGGACAGTGTTGGAGATGTCGTGAAATTGCAGCCGGCTGTTCACTAGAGGGGGAGCCTATGTGCCGTGATGTTGGCAGGTCCCTCTCTCTCTGCGCAGAACCTGTGTGTGTGACCACCGCAGCCGAAGAGACTGGACCACAGGTGTCCCCGGTGGTTGTAAATGACTGCCCAGCACAGGCCCTCTTGGACTCAGAGAGTCCAGTGACTTCCGTATGTGACAGCCTGATTGATAGGGACTTCATCCCTGATAAGCACCTGAGTGTGGTGTACATCCATGGAGACACCAAAGTCTACCCAGAGACTGCCGTGGACTTGGTCCCCAAACTCGGGGAGGTTTCATGTGAAGTGGGGGTAGTGAAGAACCTGGTGCACCCCGTCATATTGGGTGGTGGCTTTCCCCGGTCTGAGGGTCTCTGGAAAAAAAAATGTTTCTGATGGACAGTGTGATGAAGCTCCTATTGAGGGTGCGCAGTCCCGAGGGGCGGAACACAATGCTAGTGGGCCGTTAAACTTATGTGATGATAATGATAATGATGATGATCATGATAATGATGATGACCATGATAATGATGCTGATAATGATGATGACTATGATAGTGATGAAATTCCTTTGCAGGTGATGTTGGGAGACGAGGATGGTGGTTCTCGGGAACCGAGTGTCCCTGACTTGCCTGTGTCCTGTGACAATTTTGAGAGTGAGCAGTGGCGAGACCCCACTCTTAGGACGGCACAGGAAAATATGATTGTTCTAGATGAGGTTTCCCAGGAGCCTGGCTCTGAGGAGAGGTTTCCTCATGCTGCCATGGACAATAGCCTATTGTATAGGGACACTGAAGTCCAGGGAGAGGTCGTGAGTCAGCTCCTAGTGCCTGAGTTATATAGAAGTGTAGTGCTGGGGTTGTCACGTAGTCACATACTTGAGGGACCAGATGGTGAAGTTGATGTTGTGGATGACATGTTAACTAAGGTTCCAGATCAGGATGTGAATGAAAATGAATTGTATAACCCTGACAGTGAGCAGGATGTGAATGAAAATGAATTGTATAACCCTGACAGTGAGCAGGATGTGAATGAAAATGAAGTGTATAGCCCTGACAGTGAGCCAGATGTGGCTGAGAAAAAGGGGTCAGACAGGGATAGTGATAGTGATAATGAATCATCTGATGACCATAAAACAACCAGTGCAAATGAGGAAGGCATGGTAGCAGAGGAGGTTGAGAGTCCTGAGAAGAAAGCTGATGCTGACCTTACAGCCAGACAGAAGATGGCATCTGAAGAGGTTTTACAGTTGGCCGGTTCCCTGGCGAAGACTAAGGTGACTGAAGAAGTAGAGTGTAGGACTGACGGTAGGGCTTCTGGGCATGTCCTGCCAGAAGAGCCTGGAGGGGAACTGGAGAAAAGTGAAAAACCCCCTATACCTTCTGTGATAGTTGGTGACATATGGTCAGTGCACCAGGGACAGGAGGTACGTGAGTTTCTGAGGAAGAGTCAGCAGAAGTGTTCTGATGTGCCGGGTCGTACTTCTCTGGCCAGGCACTATATCGAAACTGAGCCCGGCCCTAAGGTCAAGATGAAACCGTGCAGGATACCCGAGGCCCGCAGAGAGCATAGGCCTGGGAGGGTACAGGGTAGTGCGGATGCTTCAGATGAAGAGAAAGCTGATGTTGGCTATGACTCAGGTGAAGATACAAATGACAGTGGTGAAGATGAAGCTGATGAGGGCCATGACTGGTCCAGAGTTCACTGTCTCTGTTGGATTGTTGACCAGCCCTCCGGTCTGGATGACCAGCCCTCCGGTCTGGAGAAGAGGGAGGGGATATGTGAGACAGTGAAGGAGTGTGTGTTGAATGGGGTGTGCATTTCACCTAGGTACTGTGCTGTTTGGTATGGGGGAAATGTGTGGCTTTGTAGACCTAGTGGTAGAGAAAGGTCACTACACCTCGCATTCAGCGCACACTTGCAGCTCAGGCCTGAAACCATTCAGCTGTTGATTGGGAGACCAGAAGTAGGTGTCTGCAAACACAGTCAGGGAGCTGGCTTAGTCTGGACACAGGAAGGTGTCCCGGCACAAGAAGCAGTCTCCAGGAGTGGGAGCTGGCTTAGTCTGGACACAGGAAGGTGTCCCGGCACAAGAAGCAGTCTCCAGGAGTGGAGCTGGCTTAGTCTGGACACAGGAAGGTGTCCCGGCACAAGAAGCAGTCTCCAGGAGTTTGAGCTATCTCAGTCTGGGTGCAGGAAGTACCCCAGACACAGGAGTAGTCTCAGTGAGAATCCGTGCGAATAGACGGCTGAATAGGAGTGGATCTCTCTCAAGTCTGGACATTGAAGGTGCCTTCAGACACAAGGAGGAGTATCTGTGAAACTCCATACTGGTAACATATATCATAAGTGTTGTTTTGGGTCAGGCTGGTAGAGCCGGGACCCGGATAGACAGGGAAATCGATCTATGTGTAATTAGTGGCTAGACAAGCCTAGGTTTTCTGTTTATGCTTTATTTTTATCTGTTTGCTGTGGACTTTAATAAAGCTGGTTGCGGCCAGTTTTCACCAGAACTGCTGTTTGAATGAACTGTTTTCGTGTCACTCTGTCTACCCAGACAGCGATCCTAGAGCTATATCCCCTGGAAATGTTACAACACATATTCCTATGAGAAGTAGATGAAGTATGTTCCTGGGCATGTGTATTTGTGATATTTCACCCATAATCCCCATACAGAACAGTAGTTATACACATATTCCTATGAGAAGTAGATGAAGTATGTTCCTGGGCATGTGTATTTGTGATATTTCACCCATAATCCCCATACAGAACAATAGTTATACACATATTCCTTTGAGAAATAGATGAAGTATGTTCCTGGGCATGTGCATTTGTGATATTTCACCCATAATCCCCATACAGAACAATAGTTATACACATATTCCTATGAGAAGTAGATGAAGTATGTTCCTGGGCATGTGTATCTGTGATATTTCACCCATAATCCCCATACAGAACAGTAGTTATACACATATTCCTATGAGAAGTAGATGAAATATGTTCCTCGGCATGTGTATTTGTGATATTTTAGCCATAATCACCTTACAGAACAATAAATATACCTATATTCCTATGAGATGTTGATGAGATATATCACCAGGAGTGAGTAACCCCGATATCCTACACATAATCCCAAATAGTTACAATCTTTTTTCCCTGGTTCTATTATTAACCCCTTCACCCCCAAGGGTGGTTTGCACGTTAATGACCGGGACAATTTTTACAATTCTGACCACTGTCTCTTTATGAGGTTATAACTCCGGAACGCTTCAACGGATCTTCGCGATTCTGAGATTGTTTTCTCGTGACATATTGTACTTCACGTTAGTGGTAAAATTTCTTCCATATAACTTGCGTTTATTTTTGAAAAAAACGCAAATATGGCGAAAATTTTGAAAATTTAGCAATTTTCAAACTTTGAATTTTTATTCCCTTAAAACAGAGAAATATGTAACACAAAATAGTTAAGAAATAATATTTCCCACATGTCTACTTTACATCAGCACAATTTTGGAATCAAAATTTTTTTTTGTTAGGAAGTTATAAGGGTTAAAAGTTGACCAGCGATTTCTCATTTTTACAACAACATTTACAAAGCCATTTTTTTAGGGACCACCTCACATTTGAAGTCACTTTGAGGGGTCTACATGACAGAAAATACCCAAAAGTGACACCATTCTAAAAACTGCACCCCTCAAGGTACTCAAAACCACATTCAAGAAGTTTATTAACCCTTCAGGTGCTTCACAGGAACTAAAGCAACGTGGAAGGAAAAAATGAATATTTAACTTTTTAGCCACAAAAATGATCTTTTACAAACTTTTTTTATTTTCACAAGGGTAAAAGGAGAAAATGGACAGATAAGGTTGTTATGCAATTTCTCCTGAGTACGCCAATACCCCATATGTGGGGGAAAACCACTGTTTGGGCACACGGCAGAGCTCGTAAGGGAAGGAGCGCTGTTTGACTTTTTCAAACTAAAATTGGCTGGAGTTGAGATTGGACGCCATGTCGCGCTTGGAGAACCTCTGATGCACCTAAACAGTGGAAACCCCCACAAGTTACACCATTTTGGAAACTAGACCCCCTAAGGTACTTATCTAGATCTGTTGTGAGCACTTTGAATCCCCAAGTGTTTCACAAAAGTTTATAATGCCTGGGTGTGAAAAAAAAAATAAAAATTCCACAAAAATGATTTTTTAGTCCTAAATTTTTGAATTTTCCCAAGGAAATTGGACCCCAAAAGTTGTTGTCCAATTTGTCCTGAGTACGCTGATACCCCATATGTGGGGGTGGAAAACTGTTTGGGCGCACGGCAGGGCTTGGAAAGGAAGTAGTAACGTTTTGGAATGCAGACGTTGATAGGGGTCATGTTCCGTTTGCAGTGCCCCAGATGAGCCTAAACATGGAAATCCCCCACAAGTGACCCCATTTTGGAAACTAGACCCCCTAAGGAACTTATCTAGATCTTTGGTGAGCACTTTGAACCCCCAAGTGCTTCACACAAGTTTATAATGCCGGGCATGAAAATAAAAAATCCTATTTTTTTCCCACAAAAATTATCTTTTAGTCACTAATTTTTTATTTTCCCAAGGGTATCAGGAGAAATTGGCCCACATAAGTTGTTGTCCAATTTGTCCTGAGTACGCTGATGCCCCATATGTGGGGGGGAACCACTGTTTGGGCACACGGCAGAGCTCGGAAGGGAAGGAGCACCATTTGACTTTTTCCAACCAAAATTGGCTGGAATTGAGATTGGATGCCATGTTGCATTTGGAGAGCCCCTGATGTGCCTAAACAGTGGAAACCCCCCACAAATGACCCCATTTGGGAAACTAGACCCCCTAAGGAACTTATCTAGATCTTTGGTGAGCAATTTGAACCCTCAAGTGCTTCACACAAGTTTATAACGTAGAGCCGTAAAATTTAAAAATCATATTTTTTCCACAAAAATGATCTTTTCACCCGAATTTTTATTTTTCCAAGGGTAACGAGACTCCAAAAGTTATTGTGCAATTTGTCCTGAGTACACTGATACCCCATATGTGGGGGTATACCACTGTTTGGGTGCATGGCAGAGTTTGGAAGGGAAGGAGCGCCGTCTCACTTTTTCAACGCAGAATTGGCTGGACGCCATGTCGTGTTTGGAGAGCTCCTGATCTGCCTAAACAGTGGAAACCCCCCACAAATGACACCATTTTGGAAACTAGACCCCTCAAGGAACTTATCTAGATGTGTGGTGAGAACTTTGAACCCCCAGGTGTTTCACTAAAGTTTATA
Source organism: Oophaga sylvatica (assembly GCA_033576555.1). NCBI lineage: Eukaryota > Metazoa > Chordata > Amphibia > Anura > Dendrobatidae > Oophaga > Oophaga sylvatica. The sequence continues at coordinate 1,628,425 of JARQOD010000010.1, forward strand.
ACGTACAGCCTTAAAATAAAAAATCCTTTTTTTTTTTTACAAAAATGATTTTTTCGCCCCCAATATTTTATTTTCACAAGGGTAACAGAAGAAATTGGAACCCAAAAGTTGTTGTCCAATTTGTCCTGAGTACGCTGATACCCAATATGTAGGAGAAAACTACTGTATGGGTGCACGTCAGGGCTCGGAAGGGAAGTAGTGACGCTTTGGATTGCAGACTTTGATGGAATGGTCTGGGGGCGTCATGTCGCATTTGGAGAGCCCCTGATGCGCCTAAACAGAGGAAATCCCCAACAAGTGACCCCATTTTGGAAAATAGACCCCACAAGGAACTTATTTAGATGTGTGGTGAGCGCTATGAAGCCCCAAGTGCTTCACAGAAGTTTATAACGTACAGCCGTAAAAACAAAAAAATCTTATTTTTTTTACAAAAATATTTTCGCCCCCAGTTTTTTATTTTCCCAAGGGTAACAGAAGAAATAGGACAAATTTCACAATAACTCTTGGGGTTCAGAGTACGCTGATACCCCATATGTGGGGATAAACTACTGTTTGGACGCATGGCAGAGCTCAGAAGTGAAGGAACACCGTTTGACTTTTTCAACGCAGAATTGGCTGGAATGGAGATCAGACGCCATGTCACATTTGGAGAGCCCCTGATGTGCCTAAACAGCGGAAACCCCCCAATTCTAACCCAACCCTAACCCCAACACACCCCTAACCCTAGTCCCAACCCTAATCCCAACCCTAACCCTAATCCTAACTCTAACCCTAATCCTAACTTTAGCGCCAACCCTAACCCTAACTTTAGCCGAAACCCTAACCCTAACCCTAATGGGAAAATGGAAATAAATAAATTTTTTTTATTTTATTGTTTTTCCCTAACTAAGGGGGTGATAAAGGGGGGTTTGATTTACTATTTATAGCGGGTTTTTATGATTGGCAGCTGTCACGCTAAAAGACGCTTTTTATTGCAAAAAGTAGTTTTTTGCATCGCCACATTTTGAGAGCTATAATTTTTGCATATTTTGGCCCACAGAGTCATGTGAGGTCTTAATTTTTGCGGGACGAGGTGACGCTTTTATTGGTACCATTTTTGAGCACGTGACATTTTTTGATCGCTTTTTATTTCGATTTTTGGGAGGTTAGAATGAACAAAAATCAGCAATTCATGAATTTCTTTTGGGTGAGGCGTTTTTATTGTTCCGCGTGTGGTAAAATCGATAAAGCAGTTTTATTCTTCGGGTCAGTACGATTACGGCGATACCTCATTTATATCATTTTTTTATGTTTTGGCGCTTTTATAGAATAAAAACAATTTTATATAAAAAATAATTATTTTTGCATCGCTTTATTCTGCGAGCTATAACTTTTTTATTTTTTTGCTGATGATGCTGTATGACGGCTCGTTTTTTGCGGGACAAGATGACGTTTTCAGCGGTACCATGTTTATTTATATCAGTCTTTTTGATCGCGTGTTATTCCACTTTTTGTTCAGCGGTATGATTATAAAGCACTGATTTTTTGCTTCGTTTTTATTTTTTTTTTTTAAGGGGTTCACAAAAGGGGTTAACTAGTGGGACAGTTTTATAGGGGGGGTCGTTACGGACGCGGCGATACCATATATGTGTACTTTTATTGTTTTATTTTTTTTATTTACAATAAGTAATGAATTTATTGGGGAATATTATTTTTTTTTTTTATTTATTTTGGATTTTTTTTTACACATGCTTATTTTTACTTTTTTTTACTTTTTTACTTTGTCCCAGGGTGGGACATCACTGTATTTCATCAGATCGCTGGTGTGACAGTGTGCACAGCACTCTGTCACACCAGCGATGTGACAGGCAGTGCAGGACGCTTCCTCATGCCTGCTCTCGGCAGGCACTGAGGAAGCCGCCTCCCTCCAGGACCCCAGCGCCATCTTGGATCCGGGTCCTGGGAGGGAGGAAGCCCTCAGAGCAGCACGATCACATCGCGCTGCTCTGAGGGTCTCAGGGGGGCGCGCAGGGAGCCCCCACCCTGCGCGATCCTCCCCTGTGCCCCCAGTACACCGCGATCATGTTTGATCGCGGTGTGCAAGGGGTTAATGTGCCGGGAGCGGTCCGTGACCGCTCCTGACACACAGTCACGGGTGTCAGCTGTGATAATCAGCTGACACCCGGCGGCGATTAGCTGCGCTCCCTCCGGGAGCGCAGCTAATCGCCTATGACGTACTATCCCGTCCATGGTCAGAATGGCACGGGTTTTATGGACGGGATAGTACGTCTAATATCAGAGAGGGGTTAAACTTTAATTCCATTGTATTCCCTCTGATTTCTTTCTATATTACAGGTCAAGAGTTAATAACTGCAGCTTCTTCTCTGATTTCTTTCTATATTACAGGTCAAGAGTTAAAAACTGCAGCTTCTTCTAATCCAGTATCAAGGCCAGAAGTCATTTCCTGGTCTGCATTTGAAAAATGTGCTGCCATCTAGTGGTCGAGTCTAGCATTGCAGCCCATCATCCCATATTCCCATCATCCCAATATGCAGTTTAGTACGTCCCTCGAAATTCATCGAGGTCCTGTAATAGGATGCCACCGATGGAACAAGTCAGTTCATGAAAAGCTTCGCTATTAAATATTTCATGACTACCTATGAGTGGTGTGGAGACACGGAGGGGGGTCGGCGGACGCACCGGTCCGCTGGCTTAAACCGCATGGACCAGGGATCATACTGCCGAATGCCCGCTATTCTTTTTTTAACTGTAAATTTTTATTAATGTTTCACCAGCTTAATGACAGGGCCAATTTTTACAATTCTGACCACTGTCACTTTAAGAGGTTATAACTCTGGAACGCTTTAACGAATCCCGCTGATTCTGAGAACGTTTTTTCGTGACATATTGCACTTCACATTAGTGGTAAAAAATTTTTATATGACTTGCGTTTATTTATAAAAAAACGGAAATATGATGAAAATTTTTAAAATTTAGCGATTTTCAAACTTTAAATTTTTATGCCCTGAAATCAGAGAGATATGTCACACAAATTGCTTAATAAATAATATTTCCCACATGTCTACTTTACATCAGCACAATTTTGGAAACAAAATTTTTTTTGTTACGAAGTTATAAGGGTTAAAAGTTGACAAGCGATTTCTCATTTTTACAACACCATTTTTTTTTTTTAGGGACCACATCACATTTGAAGACACTTTGAGGGTTCTATATGGTTAATAACGGTGATCGCAAAAGCGGGGTCGGTAAAAACTGACCCGAAACATGTTCTCTGGGGTCTCGGCTTCTCCCGGTAGCCAAGACCCCCGAGAAAATCCGACTCTGGCGGGCGCTATATACTTTTTCCACAGCGCCGTTAATTAAGGGTGCTGTGGTTTAAGTACCCTTAACCCCTTAGTGACAGAGCCATTTTGCAGCTTAATGACCGGGCCAATTTTTACAATTCTGACCACTGTCACTTTATGAGGTTATAACTCTGGAACGCTTTAACGAATCCAGCTGATTCTGAGACTGTTTTTTCGTGACATATTGTACTTCACGTTAGTGGTAAAATTTCTTTGATATGACTTGCGTTTATTTATGAAAAAAAACAGAAATATGGCGAAAATTTTGAAAATTTAGCAATTTTCAAACTTTAAATTTTTATGCCCTTAAATCAGAGAGATATGTCACACAAATTTTTTAATAAATAACATTTCCTATATGTCTACTTTACATCAGCACAATTTTGGAGACAACATTTTTTTTGTTACGAAGTTATAATGGTTAAAAGTTGACCAGCGATTTCTCATTTTTACAACACAATTTTTTTTAGGGACCACATCACATTTGAAGTCACTTTGAGGGGTCTATAATGGTTAATAACGGCGATTGCAAAAGCGGGGTCGGTAAAAACCGACCCGAATCATGTTCTCTGGGGTCTCGGCTTCTCCCGGTAGTCGAGACCCCCGAGAAAATCCGACTCTGGGGGGCGCTATATACTTTTTTCACAGCGCCGTTAATTAATGGCGCTGCGGTTTAAGTACCCTTAACTACCGCGCGTTAAAAGGCGTATCGGCGGTCGTTAAGGGGTTAATTTGTACAAACAAAAAAGACAGGACACACACCCATAAGGAAAGAAAGGGAAGGGGGAAAAGCAAGTACCAGAGGAAGGGAGGATCAAGCATTCAAGTACTGAGTTAGTCAATTCTCTGCGCACGGAAGTAAACCCATGGAGCCCACACAGAGTCAAAATTCTCCACATTTGCATTCAGAATCGCCGTCATATATTCCATTCTTCGGAGGTCGTTAACTCTATATAATAAATGAAGGTGAGACGGCTGGGAGACCAGTCCCAGTTGAGGGCGATCAAGTATCTTGCCGCAGTAAGAATGTGTAGTAGCAATTTAGCTGACTTTTTCCCCATCCCTTTAGGAGTGAGATTTAGCAGGCATATGGTCTGGTCCAGTCCCACTTCAGCAAAAAGAACCTTGGAAATCATCAAACCCACCTCCCTCCAAAAACTCCCAATCCCCGGACACGACCAAAAGATATGATATAGCGTTCCCACATCGGAGCCGCAACGCCAACACACATTTGATATTGAGGGGTTCAGTCTGTGAAGGAGGTCAGGAGTGTGATACCGGAACATTAACCCCTTTAACCCCCAAGGGTGGTTTGCATGTTAATGACCGGGCAAATTTTTACAATTCTGACCACTGTCTCTTTATGAGGTTATAACTCTGGAACGCTTCAACGGATCTTAGCGATTCTGTGACTGTTTTCTCGTGACATAATGTACTTCATGATAGCGGTAAAATTTCTTCTATATAACTTGCGGTTATTTATGAAAAAAATGGCAATATGGCGAAAATGTGGAAAATTTAGCAATTTTCAAACTTTGAATTTTTATTCCCTTAAAACAGAGAAATATGTCACACAAAATAGTTACTAAATAACATTTCCCACATGTCTACTTTACATCAGCACAATTTTGGAACCAAAATTTTTGTTACGAAGTTATAAGGCTTAAAAGTTGACCAGCGATTTCTCATTTTTACAACAAATTGTACAAAACCATTTTTTTTAAGGCTGGCGTTACACACAACGACAAAAAATCGGTCCGTTTTAGACGGTCGATTGTCGGATCAAAATGCAAACATCACACATCCTTCTGGCATCCGATTTTCCTTCAAAGATGCGATTTAGTCGCATGTGTGTGTACCTTTTAACATCCGATTTTCATCCGACTTGCGAGAATTTCTCGCAGGCTTGCAAAACTGACATATAATGGATCCAAAAGAATAGTATTTCAATCACAAAAAAAAGAATAGATATATACACATGGAACACATATATATATATATATATATATATATATATATGTCATTGTGACATGTATATATACATATATTTATAGTTCCTAGACTTCTACATACTGTTATAGCCGCTAATTCAATTGCCGGCTTTTGTGAAATCACAGAAGCCGACATGAAATGATACATTGGTTCCACACAGTTAACCATGTCATTTCCTGTATTTTGATATTTGTTTAGAACTTACAATTACATGAGTGTATTTGTGCAAAATTTCAGACATGTAGGGGTTAATTAAAGGTGTAATTTCGTTGAAAAAAAATGCGTGGGCTCCCGCTTTATTTTCTCCACCAGACAGACAAAGCAAGCGAGTGGGGGCAGATAATAACAGCCTAGGGAGGGTACATTTTTTGTGCCCCCACTGGCTACTAACATCTGCCCCCAGACACCCCAGAAAGGGCAAATCTATAATTAGATTCGCCCTTTCTGGCACTTTGCCCGTCTATTCCCATTGCCCTGTAGCGGTGGCGAATGGGTTAATAATCTCACCTTAATGTCACCTTAGTATTGAAAGGTGACCTTAAGGAAAGTTAGTAATTGAGAGCTGTCATTTAGACAACTATCAATTATTAATCCTATTGTATGATAGAAAAATCAAACACACACAGTTTAATAAAAAAGAAGTTTAATGAAATAATCACACAGTTTTTGACAATATTTTATTTTCCTGCTAAAACCATTTCCTGTAATAAAAATAAAATAAAAAAGCAAAATGATTCTTACCAATCCGAAGTACAGTCAGGTCCCACGCTGTAATCCATCAGAAAGGGTTAACAGGTTACAGGTCGCAGAGAGCTAATAATGCTGTCTCAGACCTGTATTCCCTGAATGAATCAGTTACTCTCCCAGTGAAAGGAGAGGAATAGATTCATGAATGGAGCTTAATTGATTTATTACAACTTTCACTTGAGTGACCTGACCTAAGGTGAAAGTGGATACAATCAATTAAGCTTCATTCATGAATCACATCCTCTCCTGTCGGCAGGAGATAAGCTCATTCATTCAGGAGCTATCAGATGAGCACGCAGGATTACTTGCGCTGCTTATCTGATTGCTAGTAGTTAACCCTTTGTGAAGGATTACATCGTGGGACGTGACAGATTGCCAGATAGGTAAGAATAATGTTGTTTTATTATTTTATATTTATTTTAGAAGAACAAGGGCTTCGAACGGATTAAGACTTAAATAAAAGATGGTCAAAAATATGTGTTTTTATTTCATTAAAATTATTTATTCTTAAACTGTGTGTTTTTTTATTTACTTCAATAGGATTAATAATTGATAGTTGTCTAATTGACAGCTCTCAATTATTAACCTGCCTTAAGGTCACCTTTCAATACTAAGGTGACATTAAGGTGAGATTATTAACCCATTCGCCACCGCTACAGGGCAATGGGAATAGACGGGCAAAGTGCCAGAAAGGGCGAATCTAATTATAGATTTGCCCTTTCTGGGGTGTCTGGGGGCAGATGTTAGTAGCCAGGGGGGGCACAAAAAAAAGTACCCTCCCTAGGCTATTATTATCTGCCCCACTCGCTTGCTTTGTCTGTCTGGTGGAGAAAATACAGCGGGAGCCCACGCATTTTTTTGTCAACGAATTTACACCTTTAATTAACCCCTACATGTCTGAAATTTAGCACAAATACACTCATGTAATTGTAAGTTCTAAACAAATATCAAAATACAGGAAATGACATGGTTAACTGTGTGGAAACAATGTATCATTTCATGTCGGCTTCTGTGATTTCACAGAAGCCGGCAATTGAATTTGCGGCTATTACAGTATGTAGAAGTCTAGGAAATATAAATATATATATATATACATGTCACAATTACATATATATATATATATATATGTGTTCTATGTGTATATATCTATTCTTTCTATTCTTTATTAAAGCTGTCAGTGTGATTTTACAGTGTAGCCGGGGATGAATTGCCGGCTTTTCGAAAGGACACCGATGCGATTTCATCGCAAGTCACACATGCGGTCCGTTTGTAATCAGATTTTTCATCGCTCCCATAGACTTGCATTGGCGATAGTCGACCCACAATCGGTGACAATCGCAGCATGCTGCGATTGCACACGGACGTTTAAAACGGACTACAAAAAATCTGATACTGGGAGCTGCTCCATAGATTAACATAGGGCAGACTGCAATACGATTTTTCATCGCATTGCAGTCGTCCGATTCTGTCGCCAGTGTGACGCCGGCCTAAGGGACCACCTCACATTTGAAGTCACTTTGAGGGGTCTACATGGCAGAAAATACCCAAAAGTGACACCATCCTAAAAACTGCACCACTCAAGCTGATCAAAACCACATTCAACAAGTTTATTAACCCTTCAGGTGCTTCACAGGAGCTGAAGCAACTTGTAAGGAAAAAATGAACATTTAACTTTTTAGTCACAAAAATGATATTTTACAAACAATTTTTTTATTTTAACAAGGGTGAAAGGAGAAAATGGACAGAAAAAGTAGCTGTGCAATTTCTCCTGAGTATGCCGATACCCGATATGTGGGGGAAAACCACTGTCTGGGCGCACGGCAGGGCTCGAAAGGGAAGGAGCACCGTTTGACTTTTTCAAACCAAAATTGGCTGGAATTAAGATTGGACACCATGTCGTGTTTGGAGAGCCCCTGATGTGCTTAAACAGTGGAAACCCCTCACAAGTGACACCATTTTGGAAACCAGACCCCCTAAGGAACTTATCTAGATCTGTTGTGAGCACTTTGAACCAACAAGTGTTTCACTAAAGTTTATAATGCCCGGGTGTGAAAAAAAAAAAATTCCACAAAAATGATTTTTTAGTCCCCAATTTTTGATTTTTCCCAAGGAAATTGGACCCCAAAAGTTGTTGTGCAATTTGTCCTGAGTACGTTGATATCCCATATGTGGGGAGGAAATACTGTTTGGGCGCACGGCAGGGCTCGGAAAGGAAGTAATGACGTTTTGGAATGCAGATTTTGATGGGTGTCATGTTCAGTTTGCAGAGTCGCTGATGTGCCTAAACAGTGGAAACCTCCCACAAGTGACCCCATTTTGGAAAGTAGACCCCCTAAGGAACTTATCTAGATCTGTGGTGAGCACTTTGAACCCCCAAGTGCTTCACACAAGTTTATAATGCCCGGCCACGAAAATAAAAAATCCTATTTTTTTCCCACAAAAATGATATTTAAGTCACCAATTTTTTATTTTCCCAAGGGTAACAGGAGAAATTGGACCACAAAAGTTGTTGTCCAATTTGTCCTGAGTATGCTGATACCCCATATGTGGGAGAAAACTACTGTGTGGGCTTATCTAGAACTTATCTAGATGTGTGGTGAGCACTTTGAACCCCCAAGTGCTTCACAGCAGTTTATAAAGCCGGGCGTGAAAATAAAAAAAATCATATTTTTTCCACAAACATGATCTTTTAGTCCCCACTTTATTTTCCCAAGGGTAACAGGAGAAATTGGACCCCAAAAGTTATTGTTCACTTTGTCCTGAGTACGCTGATACCCTATATGTGGGAGAAAACTATTGTATGGGCACACGTCGGGGCTCGGAAGGGAAGTAGTTACTTTTTGCATTGCAGACTTCGATGGAATAGTCTTCGGGCATCATGTTGCGTTTTGAGAGCCCCTAATGTGCCTAAACAGTGGAAACCCCCCACAAGTGACCCCATTTTGGAAGTTTATAATGTGGAACCATAAAAATAAAAAATTATATTTTTTGCCACAAAAATGATATTTTCACCCCAATTTTTTATTTTCCCAAGGGTAACAGAAGTGGACCCGAGAGTTATTGTGCAAATTGTCCTGAGTATGCTGATACCCCATATGTGGGGGTAAACTACTGTTTGGGTGCATGGCAGAGCTCAGAAGGGAAGGAGCATCGTTTGACTTTTTCAACGCCGAATTGGCTGGAATTGAGATCAGACACCATGTCACAATTGGAGAGCCCCTGATGTGCCTAAACAACGGAAACCCCCCCAATTCTAACTCCAACCCTAACCCCAACACACCCTAATCCCAACCCTAACCCTAACCACAAACCTAACCCTATCACACCCCTAATCCTAACTTTAGCCCCAACTCTAACCCTAACTTTAGCCCCAACCCTAATGGGAAAATGGAAATACATTTTTTTTAATTTTATTATTTTTCCCTAACTAAGGGGCTGGTAAAGGGGGTTTTGATTTACTATTTATAGCAGGTTTTTATGTTTGGCAGCTGTCACACGCTAAAAGACGCTTTTTATTGCAAAAAATAGTTTTTGCATCATCACATTTTGAGAGCTATAATTTTTTCTTATTTTGGCCCACAGAGTCCTGTGAGGTCTTATTTTTTGCGGGATGATTTGACGTTTTTATTGGTATTTTTGATCGCTTTTTATTACGATTTTTGGGAGGCAGAATGAACAAAAACCAGCAATTCATACATTTCTTTTTGGGGGGACGTTTATACCTTTCAGCGTGTGGTAAAATTGATAAAGCGGTTTTATTCTTCGGATTAGTACGATTACAGCATTACCTCATTTGTATCATCTTTTTATGTTTTGGCGCTTTTATACAATAAAAAATGATATATAAAAAATAATATTTTTTGCATCGCTTTATTCTGCGAACTATATCTTTTTAATTTTTTCGCTGATGATGCTGTATGGCGGCTCATTTTTTGTGGGACAAAATGACGTTTTTAGCAGTACCATATTTATATCCGTATTTTTGATCGCGTGTTATTCCCCTTTTTTTGCCTTGTTTTTTTTTTTTATTTTTTAAGGGGTTCACTAAAGGGGTTAACTAGTGGGGCAATTTTATAGGGCGGGTCGTTACGGACGCGGCAATACTAAATATGTGTACTTTTATTGTTTGTTTATTTTATTTACATGAAGAAATGAATTTGTTGGGGAATATTTATATTTTTTTCTTTATTCAGGAATTATTTTTTTTACACATGTAATTTTAATTTTTTTTATTTTTTTACTTTGTCCCAGGGTGGGACATCACTGCATAATATCAGATCGCTGGTCTGACAGTTTGTACAGCACTCTGTCAGACCAGCGATCTGATAGGCACTGCAGCAGGCTCTAAGCGCCTGCTCTCAGCAGGCACTGAGGAAGCTGCCTCTCTGCAGGACCCCTTGGCCATCTTGGATCTGGGGTTCTGCAGGGAGGAGGCCCTCGGAACAACGCGAATACATCGCGTTACTCTGAGGGTCTCAGGGAAGCACGCAGGGAGCCCCCTCCCTGCGCGATGCTTCCCTGGACCGCCGGAACACTGCGATCATGTTTGATTGCAGTGTGCCAGGGGTTAATGTGCCGGGAGCGGTCCGTGACACCCGGCCGCGATCAGCTGTGCTCCCCCTACCTATACACTCAAGTGCCATCCCGTTCCGCCACTCACCATCCAATAATAATAATAATAATTTTATTTCTATAGCGTATCATATTCCGCAGCACTTTACATTATAGAGGGGACTTGTACAGACAATAGACATTACAGCATAACAATAAACACAGATCAAAATAGATACCAAGAGGAATGAGGGCCCTGCTCACAAGCTTACAATCTATGAGGAAGAAGGGGAGACACGAAAGGTGGATGGTAACATTTGCTTTCATTGTTTGGACCAGCCATAGTGTAAGAATCAGGTGTTCATGTAATTCTGCATGAACCAGTTAACAGCCAAAGTATGTAACAGTACAGACACAGAGGGCTATTAAATGCATAAAGCATGTGAGAACATAATACGAGGTACCTGATTATGGTAGAAAATTTTTGATTGGGCCAAGAGGGATGACATGATGTTGGAGACAGCGGTAAGACAATCACTGGTGTTTTCTAAAAAGGCAGGCATGATGTCGGGAGAAGTGTATAATTGGGTGTCATCAGCATAGAGTTGGTACTGGAAACCAAATCTACTGATTGTTTGTCCAATGGGGCGGTATACAAAGAGAAGAGCAGGGGGCCTAGGACTGATCCTTGAGGAGCCCCTGCAGTAAGGGGAAGATGAGAGGAGGAGGAGCCAGCAAAAGATACAGTGAAGGAACGGTCAGAGAGATAGGAGAAGAACCAGGAGAGAACGGTGTCCTTGAGGCCGATGGAGCGGAGCATAGTGAGGAGGAGCTGATGGTCCACAGTGTCGAATGCTGCGGAGAGATCCAAGAGAATTAGCATGGAGCAGTGACCATTAGATTTAGCAGTAAGTAGATCATTAGAGACTTTAGTGAGGGCAGCTTTAGTAGAGTGTAAAGAGCGGAAACCAGATTGAAGAGGGTCGAGAAGGGAGTTATCTGAGAGATAGCAAATAAAACGGGTGTGGACCAGGCGTTCCAGGAGTTTAGAGATGAAGGGAAGGTTAGAGACCGGTCTATAGTTAGCGGCACAGTTTTGGTTGAGGGACGGTTTTTTAAGTAATGGATGTATGATGGCGTGTTTAAATGAGGAGGGAAAGATACCAGAAGAGAGCGAGAGATTGAATATTTTTGTTAGGCGAGAGGTGACAGCAGGGGAAAGGGACTGGAGGAGATGTGATGGAATGGGGTCACTGGTGCAAGTGGTAGGGCGAGAAGATGCAAGGAGCCTGATTACTTCTTCTGTGACTGGATCAAAATCAGAGAGTGAGCTAGATGCAGTGGGGGGGGAGGGCAGTGCATGGTATGAGGGGATTGGAAGATAATTTCCTGTCGGATGTGGTAAAGTGTCAAAGAGATGTTTAGGGTTATTGGATAGTGAGGTGATGAGGGTGTTGAAATAGGTTTGTTTGGAGAGGTGAAGGGCAGAGTTGTATGTTTTAAGCATGAACTTGTAATGGATGAAATCTTCGGATAGCTTAGATTTTCTCCACAGACGTTCGGCGCACCTGGAGTACTGCTGCAGGAAACGTGTTTGCAGTGTCTGCCACGGTTGTCGCCGTGTCGTATTGTTCTACGTATAGGAGGTGCAATTTCATCCAGGGCACTTTGCAGGGTTTCGTTGTAATGCTTCACTGCAGAATCTGGACATGAGAGGGAGGAGATAGGGGCCAATGATGACTGCAAGGTCTTCATAAGTTTCTGGGTGTTAATGGCCTGTATGTTTCTATATGTGTGTAAAGTCGGGGTGACCTGAGCGGGATGGCAGTTCTTGATAGAGAATGAAAGAAGGTTGTGGTCAGAGAGCGGGAGAGGGGAGTTTGTGAAATCATCCCTGAGCAAAGCCGGGAGAAGATCAAGTCGAGGGAGTTTCCGTCTTCATGCATGGGGGAGTTAGTATGCTGCAAGAGGCCAAAAGAGGAGGTTAGTGATAAAAGGTGAGAAGCAGATGGGGAGAGGGGAAGAGCAGTGGGGATGTTGAAATCACCCATGATGAGGGTGGGGATGTCACAGGAAAGAAAATGTGGAATCCAGGTGGCAAATTGATCCAGGAACTGATGACAAGGGCCGGGAGGACGATACACCACCGCCACTCGTATGGAGAAAGGGATGTGAGTCTGACAGCATGGACCTCAAAAGAAGGGAAGGCAAGTGAGGGTACTTGAGGGACAACCTGAAAAGTACATTTGGGTGAAAGGAGCAGACCAAAGCCTCCACCTGCTCTGTTCAAAACCCGTGGACACAGCTAAAAATTGCTGGAGCCAGCTTCCTACCATCTACCTGGAACCTGACTATCTTCGCCAGAGCCAGCTTCACCTCACATACCCGGTGTCCGCCGGTCTGCTCCAGAATATCTGTAATACCTGTTTATACGTTTGTCCCACTGGGACAGCTGCCACGTGTCCGGGTCTAACTGGAGGTGGCACCTGTGTCCCCCAGGTATTCCATTCTGGTTCTGTTCGAGGACCTTACTATGGATACCTGGGGCTCACTAGTTACACCCCCTTTGGAGCCCCACGGACCATGGTCTCGAGGTTCCAATCAAAAAATAAAATACGAATGTGAACGTCATCACCTGTACCTCCGCTTCCATTCGTTACATAACCATAATAGAGAATTTGGATGAATTGGCGCCAACCATAAATTTCTCTATTTCTTCCGCTTATTGTATGCCCAAAACGAAGACCATGAAGGGTGAGGTGAGTGGTCCAGTAAAATTTAATAATATCAGGGACCGATAGCCCCCCCTGTGATTTAGGGGAGATGAGTGCACGCTTATAGATCCGATGACGTCCATATTTCCAAATGAACCTCATCATAGCTGCCTGAAGAGACTTAAGCTTACTCATGGGAACCCTGACCAGCAAGGTCTCAAAATAATAAAGCAGTTTGGGAAGGAGGGACATCTTAAGAGAAGAAATCCTGCCAATTAATGAAAGTGAGAGCGGCTTCCATTTGTCCAACAACCTCTTTAATTTGTTCAGAAGTGGCGGGAAGTTGGCGTTATATAGATTACCGTAAGAGGAAGATATATTAACCCCTAAATATTTAATAGTCTCAGCTTTCCATTTGAATTTAAAATTTAATTTTAAGTGATCCAGTACATCAGGGGGGATATTTAATCGGAGGGCCTCTGTTTTTGAAGTGTTCAGCTTATATCCCGATAATTCCCCGTATTTTTTAAGATCCTCCATCAGGTTAGACAGCGTAATATGTAGATTGGTCAGGGTCAAAAGGACATCATCCGCAAACAAGGTGTTAGGGGCCTGCGGAACGCACCTAATAGATATTAAGGTGAGGTGCGTTCGCAGCCCGGGGTCTACCATGCAGGCAGAGCCTGCTGCTAGTAAGATGGCGCAAATAGGCAGTATGAGCGAACTCTGCTATCCCGCAGAGTCGCAGATGTAAACGCCGTAGCACTATATGGCGGTATGGGCGAACTCTGTTATTCCACAGAGTCGCTAACTAAAATGCTGTAGCACAATATGGCGATAAAAGTGGACTCTGTTAATTCACAGAGCCTCTGTGACAAAGACTGTGTCCTGTTAGACTCAAAGGGGACACAGATGACTGCTAAGCGGATTGCAGTCTGTGGTCATGCAATGAGAACACAAGAAATAATCTCACCGGAGTAGCCGGTATTCTAATGGCGTTTTCAGCCGAGCCCTGAACACGTGCATACAAAACTCCTCACCGGAGGAGCCGGTATTCTAGGGGCTTATTTCAGCCAGACCTAACCACATGCATACATGACCACACTGGCGCAAGCACGTAACAGATTTGATACTAGAGCGCCGCCGTGCGGTCTTGCACACCTTTTATAGTAGCAGCTACAGGACCTTCCAGAAAAGGACCAATGGGAAAGCTGCTCCAGAACTAAAGCAGCTTCAGGACCTTCCTGGAGGACCAATGGGAGTCGCTGCAGTACCCGACCATGTGACCCCTGATCTCCTGAGAGATCTTACCCTGACCATGCTCAGAAGGGAACACACAGGACTTAGTCCCAACTACGTCTGCTTGCCGCTGACCTGCATGGTTACAATGGCAGGACCTGGGGAGGCAGCAGTCATCCTCTGCACAGTATTAGACTGGGCGAGACGCTGGGACCGAAGCCTCTGCTGAGCAGGCTCCACTGCGGCCGGAGACGGATGGGGGACCGCAGCGGGGATGGCTCGAGATTCCCCTTGTGCAGCAGTGGGAACTCGATCCCTAACATAAGGAAATCTTAAACATCTTATCGCGTACCTCTACCACTGATATGTTCAGATTTTGCCTAATCATTGCCGCTAGCAGCTCTATGCATAACTCGTATAATAGGGGAGATAGAGGGCAGCCTTGATGGGTCCCATTTGATATCTTAAATGGAGAAGTGCAAAAAGGAAGCCTAATTGAGGCAGAAGGGGTGCTATACAGTACTCCTATAGCTGACAAAAAATGCCAGAAAAACCGAAAGCCTTTAGAGTCCTGAATAAAAAGGACCAATTAAGGCGATCAAATGCCTTTTCTGCATCTAAGCTTAATATAAGAGACTGTAATTTATTTTATTAGCAACATCAATTAGGTCTATAGCCAGCCCTTATAGTGTTGTCTCCCCCCTGCCAGATGAAACCCACTTGATCCTTGTTGATAAGCTGGGGAAGCCAACATTTCAATCTATTAGCTAGTAAGCAGGTGAATATTTTAAAATCAGAGTTTAACAATGCTATTGGGTGATAGTTTGAACAGTCCAGAGGATCCTTCCCCGATTTTTGGATAAGAACCAAATGCTAGTGTATCCGGCATGGGAGAGCCCTCAAGAAAAGAATTAAAGCGATTGACCATATGAGGAGAGAGCTCCTCTGCGAAGGTTTTGTAGTACAAATATGTCAGCTCGTCTGGGCCCGGAGATTTACCTAAGGGGAGGTGTTGTGAATGGGTTTGAGATGAGTTCTGAGCAGAGGCTCCCTCTGGTGGTTACAAGCGGTGCTAGTGAGGATTGGGAATCAGGTGTTACTGATTGGTCTTATTTAAGGGAATCATTTTCCCATCAGGGTTGCCGGTGATCAATTGTTCTGGTCTGAATCCTTCTTTCCAGTTTCCCTTGTAGCCTGCTGTGTCGTGTCTGCATCTCCTGCTATCAGATAAGACAATTTCTTATTTTGTGTTTTTGCTATATTTTTGCATTTTGTCCTGCACTTCTGTGGGGGCCTTCTGGGTCCCCTCCGGGGGCTTTTTGCCCTCTCAGTTTAGTCCAGCCACTGTGTTTTGTACTTTTGCTTTTTGCAGTTTTTTCAGTGGCTGCTGTTTTTGTTACACCAGAGAACTAATTTAGGTGGTAGAGGTCGTGTGATCTCAGGTGATTTTGAAATTAGTATGTTGGTGTTTTTCAGGGTTTTCTGGGATTGCAGTAAGTACCCTTCCTGTCCTTTTCTATTTAGATAGTTTGGGCCCCAGCGTTTGCTCATACTATTTTCTTTCTGTGTCAGTATTTCCTCTTGTCTAACCGCCATTATATGTTTGGGGGCTTTCTATTATCTTTGGGGTTCTGCTCCGGGGCAGATAGCTTTCCTATTTCTATCTTTAGGTGTAGTTAGTTTCTCAGGCTGTGACGAGGCGTCTAGGACCATCGTAGGAACGCTCCACGGCTGCCTCTAGTTGTGGTGGTTAGTCAGGGTACTGCAATCTCATAGATTCCAACTGCTCTGGTGTATTGCCTTTTTTGCCTGCACTCCTCAGCTGCCGTAACATAACAGTATCACCGGCCATAAAAATTGTATGGTACTCACAGAAGGGAAAAAAAAAATATTTTGAAGGAAGAAAAGTTGTCAGAGATATTTTTCTGTTTGTTGCATTTTTTTTTTTTTTTTCCCTCTGTATCTCTGGGTGCTGGGGAGGATCTTTTCTCCCAATGGAGTTTGCACAGTTGTCTGGCCGTGTGGATCAGCTTGCCACTGAGGTTCGGAGTATTGCTGCATATCTTGCTAGGTTGCCTGTTGTGGAACCTAGGATCCCCATGCCAGATTTGTTTTCAGGGGATCGAGCTAAGTTTCAGAATTTCAAAAATAATTGTAAATTGTTTCTTGCCTTAAAATCTAAGTCCTCAGGAAACGCAGCGCAGCAGGTTCAAATTGTCATTTCTCTCCTGCGCGGCGATCCTCAGGATTGGGCTTTTTCCCTGACACCTGGGGATCCTGTTTTGAGTGATGTTGATGTATTTTTCAGGCTTTGGGGTTATTGTACGATGAGCCTAATATCACTGATCAAGCTGAAAAAGCCTTGTTGGCATTAAATCAGGGGCTTGATGACGCTGAGTTATACTGTCAGAGATTCCGTAGGTGGGCAGTCCTGACCAAATGGAATGACGACGCTTTGGCGGCCCTTTTCCGGAAGGGTCTGTCGGATAATGTAAAGGATGTTATGGTGGGATTCCCTGTCCCCTCTGGTCTCAATGATTCTATGTCATTAGCGATTCAAATTGACAGACGTTTGCGTGAGCGGAGAAGTATGCGTGGAGTGGTGTTGCCTTGTGAGCCAGCTGCTGAGCCCATGCAGTGTGATGGAGTGGTATCTGGGGCACAGCGTCATGAGTTTCGAAAGCGCAATGGGTTATGTTTCTACTGTGGTGATGCCTCTCATGCTATTTCAGTCTGCCCTAAGCGGGGAAGACGTTTTGCACGCTCAGTTGTCTTGGGTAGTGTTCAGACTAAGTTTTTATTAACTGTCACTCTGATATGCTCTCTGTCCTCATTTTCTGCTCAGGCTTTCGTTGATTCTGGAGCAGCTATTAACCTGATGGATTATGATTTTGCTAAACGTTGTGGATTTCCCTTGATACCCCTACAGAAGTCTATTCCCCTACTGGGGATCGATTCTACCCCTTTGGCTGAGAATAAACCCCAGTTTTCTACTCAGGTGATAATGAGGGTTGAACCTGATCACCAGGAGTGCTGCAAATTTTTGGTTCTATATAATCTGCATGACATTATCGTGCTGGGTTTCCCTTGGTTACAGTCTCATAATCCTGTTTTGGATTGGAAATCTGTGTCTGTAACCAGTTGGGGCTGCCAATGTGTTAATACCAACACTCCTGTTTTTTCTGCCTCCCCCCAGGCTGAGGATGTTCCTGACTTTTTGTTTGATTTTTCTGATGTGTTTAGCGAAAGTAAATCTGCATCCTTACCTCCCCATAGGAGCTATGACTGCGCTATTGAATTAGTGCCAGGTAGTAAATTCCCTAAGGGTCGCCTCTTTAACTTGTCTATACCTGAACATGACGCTATGCGGTCTTATATCAAGGAATCATTGGAGAAGGGTCATATCAGACCATCCTCTTCACCCTTAGGTGCCGGTTTTTTCTTTGTGGCCAAAAAAGATGGTTCATTAAGGCCGTGTATTGATTATCGTCTCTTGAACAATATTACTGTGAAATATCAATACCCGTTACCCTTGATTTCTGACCTGTTTTCCAGGGTGAAAAACGCTACTTGGTTTACCAAGCTTGACCTCAGGGGGGCGTATAACCTTATTCGCATTAAGCACGGGGATGAATGGAAGACGGCATTTAACACCCCTGAAGGGCATTTTGAGTACCTTGTGATGCCCTTTGGGCTCACTAATGCTCCTTCCGTCTTCCAGTCCTTCATGAATGACATTTTCAGGGATTTTGTGGACAAGTTTCTGATTGTTTATTTGGATGATATCTTGATTTTTTCTAATGACTGGGACTCTCATGTGAAACATGTTCGAACTGTATTCCAGATTTTGAGACAGAATGCTCTGTATGTGAAGGGATCAAAGTGTCTTTTTGGCGTACAGAAGATCTCATTTCTGGGATTCATTTTGTCCCCATCTGTTATTGAAATGGACCCGGTCAAGGTTCAGGCCATCTGTGATTGGGTCCAACCTACTTCATTAAAGGCTCTTCAGAGATTTTTGGGTTTTGCCAATTTTTATCGTAAATTTATTGGTAATTTCTCTGTTATTGTTAAACCATTAACTGATTTGACCAGAAAGGGTTCTGATGTGGTGAATTGGCCTCCTGAGGCAGTCTCTGCGTTTCAGGAACTTAAGCAGAGATTCACTTCTGCTCCTGTTCTACGGCAGCCTGATGTTTCTCTGCCATTTCAGGTGGAGGTTGATGCCTCTGAAATTGGGGCAGGTGCCGTTTTGTCCCAAAAAGATCCAGAGACCTCTAAAAGTAACCCTTGTGCCTTTTTCTCTCGAAAATTTTCTCCTACTGAACGTAATTATGACGTGGGTAATCGGGAGTTATTGGCCATGAAGTGGGCTTTTGAAGAGTGGAGACATTGGCTGGAGGGAGCCAAACATCAGGTGGTGGTCCTTACGGACCATAAGAATCTGGTCTATCTGGAATCTGCCAAGCGACTCAATCCTAGACAGGCCAGGTGGGCCTTGTTTTTCACACGTTTTAATTTTGTGGTTTCCTTTCTTCCTGGCACTAAGAATGTTAAGGCGGATGCCCTCTCGAGGAGTTTCCTTGCGGACTCTCCTGAGCTATCTGATCCCTCTGTTATTTTGAAGGAGGGTGTAGTTCTTTCCGCCATCTCGCCTAATTTGAGACTTGCTCTGGAGGGGTGTCAGGAGGATAGGCCCGAGCGCTGCCCTGTTGGAAAATTGTTTGTCCCGGACCAATGGAAAAAGAGTGTGATGTCTGAGATTCATTGTTCCGCATTGGCTGGGCATCCCGGAATTTTTGGTACCAGAGACTTGGTTAGTCGGTCCTTTTGGTGGCCTACCTTGTCTCGCGATGTCAGGGAATTTGTGCAGTCCTGCGGGACTTGCTCTCGCTCCAAGCCTTGCTCTCGCTCTAGTGGTTTGTTGATGCCATTGCCTGTGCCCAAGAGACCATGGACCCATATCTCTATGGATTTCATTTCCGATCTTCCTGTTTCTCAGAGAATGACCACCATCTGGGTAATTTGTGATAGGTTTTCCAAAATGATACATCTTGTGCCATTACCTAAGTTGCCTTCCTCCTCTGAATTGGTGCCGTTGTTCCTTCAGCACGTGGTTCGTTTACACGGCATTCCTGAGAACATTGTGTCTGACAGAGGAGTCCAGTTTGTTTCCAGATTTTGGAGGACTTTTTGTTCTAAACTGGGTGTTCAATTGTCTTTCTCCTCGGCATTTCATCCTCAGACCAATGGTCAAACTGAGAGAACAAACCAGACATTGGAGACTTATCTAAGATGCTTTGTGTCTGCTGATCAGGATGACTGGGTCTCTTTTTTGCCTTTGGCTGAGTTTGCTCTTAATAATAGGGCTAGCTCTGCCACTTTGATGTCTCCGTTTTTCTGTAATTCTGGGTTTCACCCTCGATTTTCTTCAGGACAGACGGAGGCTTCTGTCTGTCCAGGTGTTGACTCTGTTGTTGAGCGTATGCAGCAGATTTGGGACCAGGTAGTGGAGAGGTTGTCCCTCTCTCAGGAGAAGGCCCAGCGGTTTGCTAACCGGCATAGGACTGATGGTCCTCGGTTTAAAGTGGGGGACTTGGTCTGGTTGTCCTCAAAGAATATTCCTATGAGAGTAGCATCTCCTAAATTTAAGCCTAGGTTCATTGGACCTTATAAGATCATGGAGATTATTAATCCTGTTTCTTTTCGTTTGCTTCTTCCAGGGACATTTAAGATCCATAACGTGTTCCACAAGTCCTTGTTGAAGAGGTTTGTTGAGCCAGTGGTTCCTGCTGCTGTGCCTCCTGACCCTGTTTTGGTTGAGGGCAATCTGGAGTATGTGGTTGAGAAAATATTGGATTCTCGTTTTTCTAGACGAAGACTCCAGTATTTGGTTAAATGGAGAGGTTATGGTCAGGAAGATAATTCTTGGGTGTTTGCTTCGGACATCCATGCTAGGAGACTTATCCGTGCGTATCATAGAACTCATCCTGACCGACCTGGTTGCTCAAATGAGGGTTCGGTGACCCCTCCTCAAGGGGGGGGTACTGTTGTGAATGGGTTTGAGATGAGTTCTGAGCAGAGGCTCCCTCTGGTGGTTACAAGCGGTGCTAGTGAGGATTGGGAATCAGGTGTTACTGATTGGTCTTATTTAAGGGAATCATTTTCCCATCAGGGTTGCCGGTGATCAATTGTTCTGGTCTGAATCCTTCTTTCCAGTTTCCCTTGTAGCCTGCTGTGTCGTGTCTGCATCTCCTGCTATCAGATAAGACAATTTCTTATTTTGTGTTTTTGCTATATTTTTGCATTTTGTCCTGCACTTCTGTGGGGCCTTCTGGGTCCCCTCCGGGGGCTTTTTGCCCTCTCAGTTTAGTCCAGCCACTGTGTTTTGTACTTTTGCTTTTTGCAGTTTTTTCAGTGGCTGCTGTTTTTGTTACACCAGAGAACTAATTTAGGTGGTAGAGGTCGTGTGATCTCAGGTGATTTTGAAATTAGTATGTTGGTGTTTTTCAGGGTTTTCTGGGATTGCAGTAAGTACCCTTCCTGTCCTTTTCTATTTAGATAGTTTGGGCCCCGCGTTTGCTCATACTATTTTCTTTCTGTGTCAGTATTTCCTCTTGTCTAACCGCCATTATATGTTTGGGGGCTTTCTATTATCTTTGGGGTTCTGCTCCGGGCAGATAGCTTTCCTATTTCTATCTTTAGGTGTAGTTAGTTTCTCAGGCTGTGACGAGGCGTCTAGGACCATCGTAGGAACGCTCCACGGCTGCCTCTAGTTGTGGTGGTTAGTCAGGGTACTGCAATCTCATAGATTCCAACTGCTCTGGTGTATTGCCTTTTTTGCCTGCACTCCTCAGCTGCCGTAACATAACAGGGAGGTCTCTCAAAATGTCCAGAACCTCCTCCCGTGTCACACTCTGATTAAGAGACGACAAGGCCTCAGAGGGGAAAGTTGGAAGATTTAAACTTGACAAAAATTGACGCAGTGCCCCAATTCTATCGGACTTATTTAAAAAGACAGTCTTGTAAGTTAAACTATAGAAATTGTAAAACAAGTCCGAGATTGCAGTAGGATCATAATGGATCGTGCCGTCAGTACCTCTCAAAGCCTAGGGATAAGAATTCAAGGCCCTATCCTTCAACAATCTGGCCAAAAGTGTGTGAGCTTTATTTTCTTTTTTGTAGTATTTTTGTTTAGTATAAAGAATGAATTTTTCAACCCTACGTGATGCCAAGGCCTTCAATATGTTTGAGCGCCACAACCTTATTTAAGGTCCTCATTGTGCTCCTCTCTTGATAATTGGAAAGTTAATTTATCAAATTCCGCTTTAACGTTTATTTTTAATCTAGAACCCTCCTCAATACAGTACCCCCTCATGACGGCCTTATGGGCCTCCCATGGAACCGAAGGGGAGGAAACCGAGCCCTCATTCAGATGGAAGAAGTCAGAGAGATGGTTCAGCAAAGTCTTCCGAATTGTCAGATCCTTTATTAGAAACAAATTCAACCGCCAGTGACACACCCTGAAAATCGGTTGAGTGGATTTAAGGTCTAAATCTACCGGGGCATGATCAGACCAGGTGATGTGACCCAACTCTGCCTTCACCATCATCCTAAGGATCGGAATATTCGTAAAGAAATAATCTATTTTAGAATGGGTGCAATGAGGGGGAGAGTAGAAGGAAAAGGTCCTGTCCCTGGGGTGGTCTATTCTCCACAAGTCAAACAAGGAGTAAGTCCTAATTAGTTTTCTAAAGTCTCTAGCCAGATTGATCAGGTTTTGTGGTGGGGTTTAACACTTATACAGAATCTATCAAATTGTTCTGAGAAAGGGATGTTGAAGTCTCCACCCACCAGCAAGGCAGCCGGCAGTAGTTTTTGAATCGGGGAAAAAACCCTTTAAGAAATTTGATCTGACCTGGATTTGGAGCTTAATTATTACAAACAATGATAGGCCTGCCTCTCAAAGCCTCCAGTACAACATATCTGCCCTCAGGGTCAATGTGCATCTTGTTCACCTGTAGAGGACAGCCAGAGGAAATCAAGATGGCCACTACCCCTCTCTTATTATTTGAGAATGCAGACTGTGACACGGGAAAGTAGCCAGAGGAGAACCTTAAGGAGCCTGTGTTATCAAAATATGTCTCCTGGAGGAAGGTGATATCCGCCTTTTGGGACTTCAACTCCACTAGGGTAAGCCTCCGCTTTCTAGGGGAGTTAAATCCCTTGATGTTTAAAGATAGTATGAGTAACATTTGGGATTGTAAAGAGTACTCACATGCATATGGTCACCAAGAGCCAGTACCACTCTCATCCCCCTCGAGACGCAGTACCAGCTCCTCGCCTCCAGGATATTTTGCGAGCTGAGTTCCGAAACTTGCAAGCGGGTGATTGGGAAAGGGGAAAACAGTCGGTAGAGGGGAAGACAAGGACAACAAAGAACATAGAGATAATAAACAAACAATATAAGTAAATAAAACACCATATTTCCCAGGAATAGGAGGCCTGGTCTGTGACTGACCCGTGGAAAATGGCAAACCCATGAGATTAATAATACACAGCAGCCACAGAAAAAGTTCTCAGGGAGATGTAACCCACCGCCTAAATCCCGACAGGTGAAAACAACAAGAAGCAATCCTCTGACAAAAGACCAAACAGGGCTCCCCCAGGCACATAACATCATCAATTTGCAGGTCACCCTTTTAAAGAGGGTGAAAAGAGAAATGGCTATTAAGCTGTTATAAATGCTATAAAAATAAGCCTGCACTGGCTAATACATTTAAAGAGTCTTAAACAATTGTCAAAACCAAGTTTTGCATTCTTTAAGAGGAGAAAATGCAAAACGTAGTGAAGAAAGAAAAAAGTTCCGTCCATGAGATCAGCGAAGGCCCAATGTTCCCCTCCTTTCTCAGACGATCCTTCCTTCTCTTCTGGGTCCAAACCGGAGGTGGAGGCTGACCTACTGGGACAGGGATGTACCAATCAGAAATCTTGGGGACCTGGAGATCCAATTTCTCACAAAAGGATGGCAATTCTTCTAGGGAGCGCAGTCACTGACACGCCCTCTTTCCGGGCAGTTAAGGCAAAGAGGAATCCCCACCTATAGGGGATGTTGAGATCCTTCAGAGTGGACAATAAAGGCCAGAGGAGTATCCTCTTTTGTAAAGTTATGTGACATAGATCCAGGAATAGTTGAATGGCGGTTTCCTGATACAAAATCTCTAACAGGGACCTGGCCTTCCTCATAATCCTCTCCTTAATTTCAAAGTCGTGGAGACAGCAAATAATGTATCTTGGGAAAGAAGCTCCTTTGGGCTGTAAGGCCCGATGTGCCCGGCCAAATTTAAAGGGAGTGGAGACTGGGTCGCCTAAGATGGAGGCGAATATTTCCTGAAGAACTATTTTAATATTTTCCTGTCCATCCGATTCAGGGACTCCCCTCACTCTAATGTTGCACCTCCTGCCCCTCTTATCCAAATCCTCTACTTGAACCTGCAGGTCTCTGACCACCTTCTGCTAAATAATAGAAGTCTGATGCAAGTCAGCCACATGGGATCTGGTTTCCTCATGCACTCCTTCCAGGGAATCAATTCTGCAAACTAAAAGCTGCAGGTCCTGTCGCATGCATGCAATTTCTGACCTACAAGCGTCTTTGACCTCAGTTATTAACGCCTTCAAGTCCTCCCTTGAAGGGAAATGAAAGAAGAGCTTCAGCCACTGTGGAGGGGTAGATGATTGTCTGGGGGGCCACACTCTTCATCAGAGGACCCCTCTAAATATTTAATCGCTCCCATCCTCAGTGCAGGTATTACTAGGGGTTAACTTAGGAGGTTCTCTATGAGGTGCAGAGAGACCCCTTTATTTCCCTGAGAACCATTCCCCTCCATATGAGACCCTGTGTGGGTGATCTGTTGTAAGGAGACTGTAGGCTGAGGCTGATCAGGTGGGGGAGGAACATGGCTCCTCGTCACAGCATGCTGCACAGCGCCCAGGACTGCAGCGTGCTGGCCAAGGAAAGAGGGCTCTTGCAATAATCCAGCAGGGGAGCACATGTTTGGAGTGACATTTAGATGAGGAGCTATGTCCCCGGGTAGCCCAGCGTCAGCATGGCCCGAAGGCCTCTCACCAGTCCCTCTGGTAACAACCCCGGCGTTCTCTGCCTGCTCCTGAGCCGCCTCCTCCATGAGGCAAGATGGCACCCGGACTCCAGCGGTGCCCTGATCCCAGAGGAAGGCATCCAGGGCCGTCGCAGGACCCAGGGACGCTGCTCCAGACAGCACCGGGTTCCTAAATCTCCTAGGGTCTATCTGGTAATGTATTTGAGCGCTGGGGCAGGGTGCTTCAGCCTTAAGACTTATGTGCCCGGTGGAAGCTCTGCAGCTACACGACCGCTCACGTCGGCATCAGGACACCCCCCACTCTCCTTTTAACGTGGACATAACACTACTCAGACAACACAGGATGAGGGTAAAACAGTGTGGCAATGCTTTATTGAACCACAAAATAGGCAGATAACACATAGAACAGTCCCAGAAAAATACCCCATGATTGTGCACATTACAGAGTCTTTCCCTTCCGCTGACTTGCCTGGATAATGGCAGCTGTTATTTCAGAGCTCGCAGGATCGGCTACCCCACTTGTGGCAAGCACAGAGAGGAGGTACCGACAAGCATAGGAAGATGACAGTCCATGGAGGTACAAGGCCAGTTGACCCGAGGGTCACAACCCGGCTTCTCCGTACATCTCCATGGAGCCAAGCGACCGGTCGATCCCAATCCTGGCTTTCTCCAAACGTATCCATGGTTCAGCTATGGTCAATGGAGCCGATCTATATTATTCCAATCGGGGCCGAGTGATGTTTCTTTATCTGACAGTCTGATGAATGATGAGACTGGGTTTGGAAAATTCCAGAATGATAACTAGGAGGGCAAAGTAGGTAATTTCCCAGTGCCACTAGCCTTTACAGGCAGAAACTGCACTGATAGTGCTAGTCCTGCATTATCAGTGCAATTTCCAAGTGTAGAAAAATCTTTGTTGACATCATGGTTATGCGACCAAAGGTTCTTCACCCTGCTGAGTATGGAGGAACTTGAAGGAAACCTGTCATATTGGATAACGCTATTAACCTTCAGATATGTGGTCAATCTGAAGGACAATAGTGTTAGAAAGGTGCCTGGCATCCTTATTGAACGTACGGCTCCAAGGAGAAAATTAAATTTTTTCTTCACCACTTGGTACACAGTGAGCGGCAACTGTAAGCTTTCCCCAGCATTTTGACTGACAGCCGGAACTGTAGTACGTCAGTGCAGAGCTAGCTGTCAGTCAAAGTACAGGGGCATGCTTACAGCCACCATTCATAGCTATGAGTGGTTACGGTAGTCACACCTGCATGACTAAAAGACGGTGGCTCCTGGAAGGAATAAAGTTAATTTTCTCCCGGTAGCCGCACTTTCACTAAGGTGGCCGAGTATCTTCATAACGCTAATACCCTGCAGATTGAGCGTATATGCAAGTTAATAGCATTACTGATGTGGAAAATTCCCTTTATGAAGGGAGGAATGTCTGGTCTGTGTTTTAAAGTGTGTGTAACATCCAGAGCTGATTCTAGCATTTCTGCACACTAAGGGCAAAATTGAAAGGGCATCACCACCCTCCTCATTAAAAAAAAACATCCATCAATCAATAAACTGAAAATACAAATATATCGGCATGAAGAAACTGTATTCATAAGTATATTGGCAGCAGAGTGGAGAGTGAGCTGAAATCCTGCTCAGAGCACACCAGCAGAACGGCAGTGAGGCTACCACTAGGTGGCAGCAGAATAGTCATAAAGCTGGGTCGATACCAGAAAGTAGCGAAGTACAAAGGGGAAATTCCAAATACAGAGTCAAAGGAGCGCCAAAAGGTTAGTTCCAGTCCGTAGCAGAGGTATCAGAAGCAAGAGACAGAATCAGGTCAGAGCCAAAGCAGAGTCGAGTACCAGAGAGTCCAAACACACAGGGAAACACAGAATCGGGAGGGTAGGAGAGGGGTGCACAGACACGGGCAAGGTCAGCTAAACGCAGCAGGACAAATCAAGAGTTCACCAGAGCAAGCTACACACACCGTAGGCAGGAAATACAACTGGCACTGCCTGCAGGATGCAGAGCAGAGATATAACAGACTAGGAACAGGAAAGAGGCAGAGAAAGTTGACTCCTGACATGACCAGGAAAGGAGAGACAAGACCAAAACCTGGCATGGATCATGACATTGTGACTTTGGAAATCAGAGTCTCATCATCTGGAAAATGCTTGCCTTTCAACAATAACTTCATTATTGGAAAGAGGTGGAAGAAGGTGGAAGTCCGATGGTGTGAGGTAGGGTGAATAAGGGGGATGCGGTAGAATTTCAAAGCCGCAGGAGCATGCTTCCATTTGGGCAACATGTGTGGACTCTTTTGGTGAGCATGCCAGTTATCTTAGTTTTGATGGTCTCCCACAATTTCCGCAGCAGTGAAGCATAGTATGCCCCAGTGATCATAGTACCC
>JARQOD010000010.1:1655639-1702475 GCA_033576555.1 Oophaga sylvatica
CCCCAACTCGCTGAGACAGAATGGCTCCCACTGCAGAGTCCGAGGCGTCCACTTCGACAGTAAATGGCAATTCAGGATTTGGGTGTACTAACAATGGAGCAGACGTAAAAAGAGTTTTCAATTTGTCAAAAGCCTCCTGTGCCTCCGGAGACCAGAAAAATGCTTTGGTCTTTTTTGTTAGTGTAGTAATTGGTAGAATGATCCGTGAAAAGTTCTTTATAAATTTTCGGTAAAAATTTGCAAATCCTATGAAACGCTGGACGTCTTTTAAATTTCTTGGAACAGGCCAGTCCACTACAGCATTGATTTTTCCGGGATCCATGCTCAGACCTTCTGGGGAGATGATATATCCCAGAAATTGGATACTGGTTTGTTCAAACTCACATTTTTCAAGTTTAATGTAAAGATGGTTCTCCTGTAGTCGTTCCAAGACTAACTGGACGTGCCTGCGATGCTCTTCCAAGGTGTCTGAAAATATAAGAATGTCATCGAGATAAGCCACAAGGAATTGGTCCAAGAAATCTCGAAATACATCATTAATAAAATGTTGAAAGGTGGCTGGGGCATTGCTAAGACCAAAGGTCATAACCAGAGATTCAAAATGTCCATATCTCGTTCTGAAGGCGTCTTCCACTCATCTCCTGGGCGAATCCGTATGAGGTTGTAAGCCCCTCTAAGATCCAGCTTCGTAAAGATTTTCGCAGAACGGAGTCTCTCAAATAGTTCAGGAATCAAGGGTAGCGGGTAGCGATTCTTGACAGTGATATTATTCATCTCTCTGTAGTCAATACATGGCCGCAGAGTGGAGTCTTTCTTTTCAACAAAGAACAGGGGTGCCCCAGCTGGAGATGTGGAAGGTCGAATAAAGCCTTTCTCTAAATTTTCATCCAGGAACTTTCTTAATACCTTCAATTCAGGTTCGGAAAGATTGTAAATCCGTCCAAATGGAATGGTTGCTCCTGGCAGCAATTCAATGGGACAGTCGTAAGGACGGTGAGGAGGTAATTGATCTGCTTTCTTCTTACTGCAGACATCAGAGAACTGCTGATATTGAGGTGGTAGTTTCTCTTCCTTCTCATGCGAAATCTCAGAGATTTGGACTTGTTGGAGAACAGGGGGTTCCTTATAACAATTATTCTTACAGTAGTCAGATCGAAAGGTGATGGTCCTTGATGCCCAGTTGATAGAAGGGTTATGGACTGAAAACCAGGGGATCCCTAGAATAACCGGAAATTTCGGAGATGAAATAAGGTGGAAACTGACAGCTTCATGATGATCCGGTTCGATACAAATCTCCAGTTCGATTGTCTCATGCGTGACAGGTCCAGAAGACAAGGGTGATCCATCCACAGTTTCCATTTCAATTGGTGTGGATTTGGTCCTACTGGAAATATTATTATCACGTGTAAATTTTAAGTCCATAAAATTTCCTCCTGCTCCCGAATCCAACAGGGCAGAGCATTGTATTTTTTGGGTGCCCATTACAACCTGAATGGGGATTACAAAATGAGATGATGTAGAATGTATTTTGTCTATTTCTGGCATTACTGATGAGATAGTCTGCAAGATGGAATCCGACTGCTGAGAAAGGTCCATATTGCTGGCAGACCTGTTGTTGGTAAAGGCTATAGTCCTTTTGTTAGGACAGTTGATGGCATAGTGTCCAGGGTCCCCACAATAGAGGCAGAGATGTTCTGCACGTCGCCTCTCCTTCTCCTGTGCAGAGAGTGGTCTTCGGATGACGTCGATCTGCATCGGTTCAGACACGCCTTGCGTCTTTTCTTGGTGGTCCGATGCTGAAAATGAGAAGCCAGGGCTATTCCCAAGTGCTCGCAGTCTCTCCTTTCTCCTTTCAGTAAGTCTCTGGTCAATCCGGATACATAGTTGAATAAAGTCATCCAACTGGTCAGGGGTCTCAACCCTGGCAAGCTCGTCTTTCACTGGTTCTGATAACCCTCGTCGAAATTGACTTCTCTGGGCCGCTGGATTCCAGGTGGTGTCGGCCACCCAGCGACGGAACTCCGATGTATATTCCGCAACAGAGCGACGTCCTTGGCGCAAATTATTTAATTTGGTTTCTGCTGTGGCACAGCGGTTTGGGTCATCAAAAACTTGATTCATAGCTGCGATGAAAGCTTCCAGGTCATTAAGGAGGGCATAGTCCTTTTCTACATAAGGTGAAGCCCAAGCAAGAGCTTCATCCGTCAGGAGATTTATCATGAAAAAAACGTTCTTCCTCTCAGTGGTAAAGGGAGCAGGTTGCATCTGGAAGTATATGCGGCATTGATTGAGGAATCCTCGGTACTGCTTGCGATCCCCACTGAACTTTGCAGGCAGCGGCAGCCGCGCGTTTGATTCAGACCCTGAATTGCGCACGTCCAGAAGTTGTTTTTGTAGCTCAATTACTTCCTGTTGTATCGCCGTGAAATCAGTTTGTAACTTGGCATATTTTCCTTGAGAGTCAGTACAAAAACTTTGAAGCTCCGTAACTTGCCGCCTCAGGGTGTTCACAGCGGACTCCATTTTGGCGCGAGATTATTCTGTCGAGATCCCGTCTGGGTTGGAGCCGATGTTACTGCAAACACTAGGGGAAGCAGAGGCAGGTAGCGTAGTCAGGTGGCAGCCGGAGGTCGGTACACAGGAAAGCAGTGTTTGTAGCAATGGATCAGGCGGATAACGTAGTCAGGTGGCAGCCGAGGTCGGTACACAGGAAAGCAGTTAGGTAACAGAGGAGCAGGCAGATTACGTAGTCAGGTGGCAGCCGGAGGTCGGTACACAGGAAAGCAGTGTTTGTAGCAATGGATCAGGCGGAGAGCGTAGTCAGAAGGCAGGCCGAGGTCGGTTCACAGGTGTCACGCGGTCTTATGATATGTGTACGATGTCAGTAAACTATTCTAAAAGAACAACACTCTATACAACATATAGATTAGCAACATCAGCATGTAAATATAGAATAGATTTACCTGACACGATATCCGTTGAACTCAGGGTTAATCTTGAGGACTTGATACACTGTCACAGGAAAGAGGAGGACCGGGGTCTAACCTGACCCTAAACTGGGGTCCTAACTAATCCCTCACCTTGGAGGTACTGATAATGGTTCAGAGGTCCAAGTCTCCAGCCTAACCCTGTCTCCTATCAGTCCCTGAACCCTGTAATCAGTCCTAAGAAGGATTCTGATTACCACCAAAGGGATATGGGCTGATCTCTGCTAAATACACAGATTAGACATATAAGACAGACTGGAGAAAACACAGACTTGCATACACACTCAAACACAGAAGGAACATAAATGATCTGGGATATTAAACTCTAAGCAAGGTGAGCTTAAAACAACTAAGGAGCTCTTTAACTTAAGTCTATACAGATACAATCCTATCTGTGGTCTGCATGAAGAATTTCACTGGCAACTCCCAAAACAGACAACCAGAGATTTAAAGGAAACCAATCAACAAATAATTAATTGCAGCCGGGAGAAACTGCACCCAGTCCCAGAACTGAGCACAGACAGAATTAACTCCCTAACTGCCAAACACAAAGAAACAGCAACTCAGCTGTGAGAAGTCAGAATGTGCAACCGCGACGATCTTCGTGGCGATGCACACATGACAGTACCCCCCCTTCTACGAGGGGCCTCCGGACCCTCAGGGCCAGGTTTGCCCGGGTGAGTTCTGTGGAAGGTCCGCACCAAACGATCTGCGTTAATGTCAGACGCAGGAACCCACGTCCTCTCCTCTGGACCATACCCCTTCCAATGCACCAAGTACTGAAGGGACCGGCGATTCAGACGTGAGTCAATGATCTTTGACACTTGAAACTCCAAGTTACCATTGACCACCACTGGAGGAGGAGGTAGAGGTGATGGTATGACTGGTGCCACGTACCTCTTAAGTAATGACTTGTGGAACACATTGTGGATTTTAAACGTAGGAGGGAGGTCCAGACGAAATGCCACAGGATTAATTATGGAACTGATCCTGTACGGCCCGATGAATCTGGGGCCCAGCTTCCAGGAGGGAACTTTAAGTTTTATATTCCTGGTAGACAACCATACCAGATCGTTCACATTAAGATCTGGACCAGAAACTCTCCTCCTATCAGCCATACGTTTATAACGGTTCCCCATAGCACTCAGATTATTCAATACACCTCTCCACACTGAAGCAAGTGACGACGAGAAACGCTCCTCCTCAGGAACCCCAGAAGGGCCCCCCCCATTGAAAGTACAAAACTGGGGATGAAAACCATATGCCCCAAAAAACGGGGACTTACCAGTGGACTCGCTCCGCCTGTTGTTAAGAGCGAACTCTGCCAGAGGCAAGAAAGAAGACCAGTCCTCCTGGTTCTCTGAGACAAAACACCGAAGATAAGTCTCTAGGCTTTGATTCAGACGCTCTGTCTGACCATTGGTCTGCGGATGAAAAGCCGAGGAAAATGACAATTGCATCCCCCGACGTAAACAAAATGCCCTCCAAAACTTGGACACAAACTGAGACCCCCTATCTGACACCACATCAGAAGGCAACCCATGAAGTCTCACAATCTCCCCAATGAACACCTGCGCCAGAGTTTTAGCATTAGGGAGGGCAGGAAGAGCAATGAAATGTGCCATCTTACTGAACCTGTCAACAACCACCAGTATGACAGTCTTCCCTGACGACTGAGGAAGGTCCGTGATGAAGTCCATAGACAAATGAGTCCATGGACGCTCCGGAAGTTTCAAGGGTAAGAGGGTCCCAGACGGACGGGTATGAGGGGTCTTAGAGCGAGCACAAACCCACAGGACGCGACAAAAGTTAGAACATCTTTATTAACGTTAGGCCACCAAAACCGGCGAGAAAGGAGATCTAAAGTAGCTTACTCCCTGGATGTCCTGCTAAAGCAGAATTATGATGTGCCTCAATAACCTTTTGTCTCAACTGATTTGGGACAAACAGTCTCCCTGGAGGTCCTGCAGGGCGTCCCCCTGAACCTCTAATACCTCCTCCTCAAGCTCAGAACATACAGCCGACACTACCACCCCCTCCTGAAGGATAGGAATCGGGTCATCCATTTTCCCGGCCCCTGGGAAACTGCGAGACAAGGCATCCGCCTTAACATTCTTAGATCCAGGGCGATAAGTGACAACAAAATTAAACCTGGTAAAAAACAACGACCATCGAGCTTGTCTGGAATTCAGACGCTTAGCAGATTCCAAATACAGCAGGTTCTTGTGATCAGTAATGACGGTGACCGGGTGGACTGCCCCCTCCAAAAAGTGACGCCATTCTTCAAAAGCCAACTTAATGGCCAAAAGTTCCCTATTGCCGATATCATAATTCCTTTCGGCGGACGACAATTTTTTAGAAAAGAAAGCGCACGGATGCCATTTACCAGGGGACGGACCCTGGGACAATATTGCACCCACCCCTACGTCAGACGCGTCCACCTCCACAACGAACGGCTGTGATGCATCTGGTTGGATAAGAACGGGTGCCGAAGCAAAACATTTTTTCAAAGAGGAAAAAGCTTGGCAAGCTTTGTCCGACCATTTAGAAAAATCCGTCCCTTTTCTTGTCATGTCAGTGAGAGGTTTGACAACAGATGAGAAATTACAAACAAATTTCCGGTAGTAGTTAGCAAACCCCAGAAAACGCTGCAGAGCCTTAAGATCCTCTGGCTGATCCCATTCAAGCACTGCTCTCACCTTTTCAGGGTCCATACGGAAACCGGAGGCTGACACCAAGAAACCCAAAAACTGAAGTTCCTGTACGGCGAATACACACTTTTCCAGTTTGGCGTATAGTTTATTGTCTCGCAAGATCTGCAACACCTGTCTCACATGCTCCTGGTGAGACACAAGATCTGGTGAGTAAATTAAAATGTCATCCAAATATACGACCACAAACAGCCCCACCAGATGACGAAAAATGTCATTAACAAAATGTTGGAATACTGCTGGTGCAGTAGTCAGACCAAAAGGCATGACAAGGTTCTCATAATGTCCCTCCGGCGTGTTAAACGCCGTTTTCCACTCATCCCCCTCTTTTATCCTAATCAGATTATACGCCCCCCTGAGATCCAATTTAGAGAACCATTTGGCGCCAACAATTTGATTGAAGAGATCAGGAATCAGAGGGAGTGGATACGGATCTCGAACAGTAATCCGATTAAGTTCGCGGAAATCCAAGCAAGGGCGTAGGCCTCCATCTTTTTTCTTCACAAAGAAGAACCCCGCGGCCACTGGGGAAGATGAAGGTCTAATATGCCCTTTGGCCAGACTTTCCGAAATATAATCTTTCATAGCCTGCCTCTCAGGACCAGAAAGGTTATATAACCTAGCTTTAGGTAACTTAGCATCAGGAAGTAAATTAATAGAGCAGTCATACACGCGATGAGGAGGCAACTCCTGACACCCCTCCTCAGAGAACACATCCCCAAAGTCCTCCAAAAAAGGAGGCAAAGTACTAGGCACGACCGCACTGATGACTGTGTTCATGCAGTTACTTTTGCAAAACTCCCCCATTGGCTTATATCTCTGGACTGCCAATTAATCACAGGGTTATGTTTAACCAACCAAGGAAGTCCCAACACAATAGGAGTAGGTAGACCCTCCAACACATAACAAGATAATAGTTCCCAATGTATTGCCCCTACCCGAAGGTCAATGTTATGAACCTCATGAACAAAGCTACCTTGGCCGAGAGGCCTGGCGTCAATGGAGAATATAGGGATCGGTTTGACCAATACACTCAGATGCATACCTTGAGCCTGAGCAAACTGAGCGTCAACCAGATTAGCCCCGGACCCACTATCAAGAAGAACAGAAAATCTCTCCACTCTCGTACCAACCACCACCTCCACTGGTACAAGGAACTGAGAAGAACTAGCGGACGAAATACATACTCCCAGGTTGTCGTCCACCACACAACCTGGGATTAACAGTTTTCCGGCGACTTTTTGCTCAACAAGGCACGGGATGGACATCCCCCAACAAAATGTCCCTCTTTCCCGCAGAAGAAACACCTTCTAGTCCTGCGGCGTACCGCCAATCCCCTCCTACGAAATGATGTCCCTCCCAACTGCATAGGCTCCTCCGAACAGACAAGGGAACCTCAACATAAGGGACTTTAGTAGTAGGTGGAGTAACAACAGGGGCGGAGTTACCTCGCACCTCTCCCGGAGCCGTCTATCAGTACGGATAGCTAGGGCCATAGCAGCCTCCAGTGATGGAGGAGAATCATACTGAGCCAAAACGTCCTTTAATTTGTCAGAAAGCCCATGACAAAACTGGCTCCTAAGAGCTGGGTCATTCCACTGAGTATCTGTGGCCCATCTACGGAACTCAGAAGCAAATTCCTCCGCCGGACGATCTCCCTGCAGTATCTTACGTAATTTTGTCTCAGCAAGAGAGACCCGATCTGGGTCATCATATACCAAACCCAGGGCAGTAAAAAATCGATCTACTGACTGTAGAGCCGGGGATCCCGGAGGAAGGGAGAAGGCCCAGGATTGAGGGTCCCCTTGTAGGAGCGAGATAACAATTCCCACTCTCTGCTCTTCACTCCCTGATGATCGAGGCCGAAGCCGAAAATACAATTTACATGCTTCCCTGAAGGTAAAAAATTTGTCTCGCCCACCAGTGAACCTGTCCGGGAGAGCTACTTTAGGTTCAAATCTGGTTTGCTCCGAGGGAGACAAAACTTTGGACTTAATGTCCGTCAGCTCCATGGATAATCCCTGCAACTGCAGAGCCAGCTGGGCTACTGGATCCATGGCAACTGGGAATAATTTTATGGGCCAGTGAAAATGTCGCGCGGTCTTATGATATGTGTACGATGTCAGTAAACTATTCTTAAAAGAACAACACTCTATACAACATATAGATTAGCAACATCAGCATGTAAATATAGAATAGATTTACCTGACACGATATCCGTTGAACTCAGGGTTAATCTTGAGGACTTGATACACTGTCACAGGAAAGAGGAGGACCGGGGGTCTAACCTGACCCTAAACTGGGGTCCTAACTAATCCCTCACCTTGGAGGTACTGATAATGGTTCAGAGGTCCAAGTCTCCAGCCTAACCCTGTCTCCTATCAGTCCCTGAACCCTGTAATCAGTCCTAAGAAGGATTCTGATTACCACCAAAGGGATATGGGCTGATCTCTGCTAAATACACAGATTAGACATATAAGACAGACTGGAGAAAACACAGACTTGCATACACACTCAAACACAGAAGGAACATAAATGATCTGGGATATTAAACTCTAAGCAAGGTGAGCTTAAAACAACTAAGGAGCTCTTTAACTTAAGTCTATACAGATACAATCCTATCTGTGGTCTGCATGAAGAATTTCACTGGCAACTCCCAAACACAGACAACCAGAGATTTAAAGGAAACCAATCAACAAATAATTAATTGCAGCCGGGAGAAACTGCACCCAGTCCCTGAACTGAGCACAGACAGAATTAACTCCCTAACTGCCAAACACAAAGAAACAGCAACTCAGCTGTGAGAAGTCAGAATGTGCAACCGCGACGATCTTCGTGGCGATGCACACATGACAACAGGAGAGCAGTGTTTGTAGCAATGGATCAGGCGGAGAGCGTAGTCAGAAGGCAGGCCGAGGTCGGTTCACAGGAGAGCAGTGTTTGTAGCAATGGATCAGCAGGAAACGCTTGACTAAAGGCTTGGAGCTCAATAATCTCGCAATGACACACCCACAGGGCCAGGTTTATATAGGGTGTGTAATTGGCAATCAGAGGCCCAATCAAGAGAGCACTAGGTGTAGCCAATCAGGAAGAACAGTCAATGGTATCTGGGTTCAGCAAGGAACTTTGCAGCCAGCAGAATAGCTCAGATGGTAGAGCTGCTGGCCAGTAGACAAGAGGTACTGGGTTCGACTCCTGACACTAACCCAACACACCCCTAACCCTAATCCCAACCCTAATCATCACTGTTGTGAACGTACTGGAGACGACTTCGGAGCTGAAGCTTCCTCTGGTGGTTGCTGAGGGTATTGAACCTATGTGGAACACCAAGAGTCCTACACCTGCAGCTGATGAGTGGTTGTCAGGTGGTTCTGACTGGCCTGATAAAAGTGAGCTGACCTCCCATGATCCTCGCCGGTGATCAATTGTTCTTCCTGGTCTAGGTTGGAATTCAGCTTGCTTTTCTGTTGTCTCCTGCTTGCATTCAGATAAGTCTCTTTCAGTTTTTTTTTACTGTTGTTTGAATTCCTTGCTTTTTGCTGCATTGCTTTTTGTCTTCAGCCGGGTCCCCTTTGGGGGGCTTTGGCTGGTCTCCGTTCTTTTTTGTATTTGTTCATTTGCTCAGTGCTTGTGATACTTTACTGCTGGGTAGCTATGTGTCCACACCAGAGATCTGATATAGGTGGTCGAGACCATGTGGTCTCAGTATTTTTGGATTCAGAAGTGTTGGAGTTTTTCCTAGGGTTTTTCTGGGTTGCAGTCCTGTGCTGTCCTATCTAGACAGTTTTGGGCCCCAGCGTTTGCTCAATCTATTTTCTGTCTGTGTTCGTATTTTCGTCTTGTCTAACCGCCATTATATGTTTGGGGGCTTCCTACTCTTTTGGGGTCTACTCCGGGGCAGTTAGCTTTCCTCTTACCATCTTCAGGGATAGCTATCCGGCTGTGCCGAGTCGTCTAGGACCACTGTAGGTACGCTCCACGGCTGCTTCTAGTTGTGCGGTTAGTTTAGGGGTCTGTAACCTATTAGTTTCCAACCTCTCTGGTGTTTAGCTGCCTATGCGGTTTTTTGCTCCTGTCTCCTCAGCTACCATAACATTACACATAACCCTAACCACAAACCTAACCCTAACACACCCGTAACCCTAGTCCCAACCCTAATTTTAGCCCCAAATCTAACCCTAACTTTAGCCCCAACCCTAATGGGAAAATGGAAATAAATACATTTTTTTAATTTTATTATTTTTCCCTAACTAAGGGGTTGATAAAGGGGGGTTTGATTTACTATTTATATCGGGTTTTTATGATTGGCAGCTGTCACACGCTAAAAGACGCTTTTTATTGCAAAAAATAGGTTTTGCATCATCACATTTTTGAGAGCTATAATTTTTTCTTATTTTGGCCCACAGAGTCATGTGAGGTCTTAATTTTTGCGGGATGAGGTGAAGTTTTTATTGGTACCATTTTTGGGCACATTACATTTTTTTATCGCTTTTTATTACGATTTTTGGGAGGCAGAATGAACAAAAACCAGCAATTCATGAAATTCTTTTGGGGGGGACGTTTTTACCGTTCCGCGTGTGGTAAAATTGATAATGCAGTTTTATTCTTTGGGTCAGTACGATTACAGCGATACCTCATTTGTATCATTTTTTTATATTTTGGCGCTTTTATACAATAAAAATTATATATAAAAAATAATTATTTTTGCAGTGCTTTATTCTGCGAGCTATAACTTTGTTATTTTTTCGCTGATGATGCTGTATGGCGGCTCGTTTTTTCCGGGACAAGATGACGTTTTCAGCGGTACCATGTTTATTTTTATCCGTCTTTTTGATCGCGTGTTTTTGTTCGGCGGTATGATGATAAATCATTGTTTTTTAGTCTTGTTTTTTTTTTAAGGGGTTCACTAAAGTGGTTAACTAATGGAACAGTTTTATAGGGCGGGTCGTTACGGACGCGGCGATACTAAATATGTGTACTTTTATTGTTTTGGTTTTTTGTTTACATGAAGAAAGGAATTTATTGGGGAATATTTTTTTTTTAATTTATTTATGAATTTTTTTTCACATGTTACTTTTATTTTTTTTACTTTTTTACTTTGTCCCAGGGTGGGACATCACTGTACAGCACTGTCAGACCAGCGATCTCACTGGCACTGCTGCAGGCTTTCCCAGGCACTGAGGAAGCCACCTCCCTGCAGGACACGGAAGGACCCCACGGCCATCTTGGATCCGTGGTCCTGCAGGGATGAGGGTCCCTCAGAACAGCGCGATACATCGCACTGTTCTGAGGGCCTCAGGGGAGCACGCAGGGAGCCCCCTCCCTGTGCGATGCTTCCCTGTGCCCCCGGTACGCTGCGATCATCTTTGATCGCAGTGTGCCAGGGGTTAATGTGCCGGGAGCGGTCCGTGACCGCTCCTGTCACATAGTGCCGGGTATCAGCTATGATAATCAGCTGACACCCGGCCGCGATTAGCTGCGCTGCCCCCGGGAGCGCAGCTGATCGCATATGACGTACTATTCCGTCCTTGGGAATTAGGTCCAGGGTCACATGGACGGAATAGTATGTCAGATGGGATAAAGGGGTTAAAAAAGAAAAACTGAAATATCACATGGTCATAAGTATGCAGACCCTTTGCTCTTTTTTGAGTATAAGTACCCTTTTGAGCTATAGACCCAACAAAAAGCCTAGATAATTGGCACTTCCAATATCAATAATACACCAATTAGAAAAAAATGGAAGCATATGCCATAAAATAGATAATTTTATTGAAAACAATTTAAAATACATTAAAAATATGGGGACTATGTAACAAAAATTTACCACAGCAACAATCCCAGAATAATTTTCAAATTTTTTCACACTTCCCCTGAGAGAAAAAGCTAACGCGAAACGCGCGTCGGGGTCTGTCTGTGACTCTGCAACACCTCTCCTAAGGTTAGTTCACCACCTCAGCACTTTATTGATACATTTGTGTTTTAGTGTCAGTTTTCACTGCCAATTTACTAATAGCCATCTCTGCACTGCACTTATAGACAATTTTGTCTTTATTATCTGCCAGTTGGGCATTTGGTAAGGTAACTTTTTACCTACCTTATAGTTGTGCACTGATTTGTGGTATTTTTTTTTTTTTTTTAATACACTGACACTATACTTGTTTTTAGTATTTGATGCTTTTTATCTAGTTGCTGCTTAAATTATGTAAGGTTACTTGTCTACATTTATTTATTTATTATTGAAGTGCAAGCACTCTCTTAATCAATTAGATTTACATATTCAAGATTGTGTAATTTTTGGTGAACTAACCATAGCACTGGCTTTTGAAAATTATTCTGGGATTGTTGCTGTGGTATATTTTTGTTATATATGTCCCCATATTCTTAATGTATTTTAAATTGTTTTCAATAAAATTATCTATTTTATGGCATACCCTTTTGAGCTAGTACAGCCATGAATCTATTATACTTTAATTATTGTATTGTTAACGTTGTTACTTATGACTTCCATTTGAAACTGTTAAACTGTAAAGCGCTGAGGAATATGTTGGCGCTATATAAATAAAGATTATCTATTCTATTATTTCTAAACACTGTTTTTCGGTGATCACTTTGTATCTCCGTTCATACTGCACCCCCACACACAAATGATACACCATTTGAAAGGTAAACTTGCCCCTTCAGCAAGAAAATAGTCAAACAAACCACACAGCCACGATTTGATCACAAAATACAGTTTAAACAGTAATTTTCATAAACCTGCAGTAAGGAAA
Organism: Oophaga sylvatica; assembly: GCA_033576555.1. NCBI lineage: Eukaryota > Metazoa > Chordata > Amphibia > Anura > Dendrobatidae > Oophaga > Oophaga sylvatica. The sequence continues at coordinate 1,668,108 of JARQOD010000010.1, forward strand.
AAATGACCTGCAGATGGCTCCACACTACGCCAAAGCACACTACCACAAAGCTGCTTACAGACATCACAAACAAATCCAAACATTTGCCTTGGAGGCTTTCCAGCTTGCCAAACTGCTTGCCCGCCTATTTCAGCCAAATTGGAGGATTGCACACTTCACTGCAGGTGAGTCACATATGCAAACACAGTTGTAAACATGCACTGCCTATTGAATTCCACACTTGCTCCGTTCATACTCCACCCACACAAACAAATGATACACCATTTGAAAGGTCAAATGTCCTGCAGGTGGCAGCACACTACCACAAAGCTGCTTACAGACATCACAAACATTTGCCTTGGGGTCTTTCCAGCCTATTTCAGGCACATTGGAGGATTGCACACTTCACTGCAGGCGAGTCATATATGCAAACACATTTGTAAACATGCACTGCTTTTTCGCTGATTACTTCGCCCAACACACACAAATGATACACCATTTGAAAGGTAAACTTGCCCCCTCCAGCAAGAAAAGAGCCAAACAAACCACACATTCACGATTTTATCACTAAAGACAGTTTAAACATTCATTTTCATAAACCTGCAGAAAGAAACAATGACCTGCAGGTGGCACCTCAACCGGAAGACATTTTTTGGCCTCTACTTATCAAACCAATTTATTGTGTTCACTGTGCATGCTCATGTGTTGGTATTCAATTGTTTTTTTGCAAGATCAGGGAGGTTTTCCGCCCCTCCTTTGTGAACCATGCACATAAAGGCTGTTCTGTGCAGCATGTCCACATTGGACATTACCTTTCTGAATCCTGCTCATTTAGGTACTATACACATGACCAGGTTTTTAAATACATCAGTTAGGGATTTAACACATTAGTCAGGGACTTCTCTGATACGGGTATACCTTGGTGTTTGGTAGAGCGGCTTAGTATACATTTTTTGCAAAAAAAAGTATCAACCAAATACCCTGTGTTTTATCATCTTTTTATTAGCACTTGCTGTTTACTGTTACTTTTTTACAACAGAGTATTTTTATACGTTTGTTTTACTGTGCTTTTCTACGTTTCATATATAAATACCTGTCTGTGTTCATCATCTCATGAAATACATTTACATTTGACCAGCTTGCTTTTTCTAAAATTGCTTGCGCCCCTGACGACCAATGTGCGAAAATTTTGCATTGGCCAAGCTAGTTATTATTATGAGCCTTCTTGGGAATGATGCAAGTTTTTCACACCTGGATTTGGGGATCCTCTGCCATTCTTACCTGCAGATCCTCTCCAGTTCCGTCAGGTTGGATGGTGAACGTTGGTGGACAGCCATTTTCAGGTCTCTCCAGAGATGCTCAATTGGGTTTAGGTCAGGGCTCCGGCTGGGCCAGTCAAGAATGGTCACAAAGTTGGCTGGACAGCTAGGGCTAAGAAGACTTCTGGTGGTCCCAAACTTCTTCCATTTAAGGATTATGGAGGCAACGGTGCTCTTAGGAACCTTGAGTACTGCAGAAATTCTTTTTTAACCTTGGCCAGATGTGTGTCTTGCCACAATTCTGTCTCTGAGCTCCTTGGCCAGTTCCTTTGACCTCATGATTCTCATTTGGTCTGACACGCACTGTGAGGTCTTATATAGACAGGTGTGTGCCTTTACAAATCAAGTCCTATCAGTTTAATTAAACACAGCTGGACTCCAATGAAGGAGTAGAACCATCTCAAGGAGGATCACAAGGAAATGGACAGCATGTGACTTAAATATGAGTGCCTGAGCAAAGGGTCTGAATTCGTATGCCCATGTGATATTTTAGTTTTTCTTTTTTAATAAATTTGCAAAATTTTCTACATTTCTGTTTTTTTCATTGAAGCGGGGTGCAGAGTGTATGTTTTGAATTTACCAAATGGCTGCAATGAAACAGTGAAAAATGTAAAGGGGTCTGAATACTTTCCGTACCCACTGTACATGTCCACAGAGATTTTTTTTCCTTTGAGTCTCCCTAGGTCTCAAACCCACAACCTTAACATTACAGGCAAACACTTAAGCTACTGAGTCACAATCTCTTATAATGTAAGGCTGGTTTCAGATTAGTGTTAGTTTGCGCAGCGTTTCATCCGTAGTAATCAGCATGCGTCATCTTTCTTTATCTTTAACATGGTGTACGCGGGTGCATGCTTTTGCATCAGTTTGCACGCGTCTGCGGATGTATGCTTTGTTTTTCTGTGTGCGGCGGGTTCCGGTGAACGCAACATGTTGGATTTTTTATAGCCTAAAAAATCCGGCAAATATGCGCATTCGTGCGCATGCGCAGGACTGCGGAAAATAACCGCATTGCAGTCTATGAGTACGCTTGCGTGCGCTTGGAAATGCGTATAAACATGCGTTCTATGCGCATGCGCTTATTAAATTAGTTGCACCAGGAAGTAATTCATCCACCTGATAATTGAGAGCTATATAAAAGGAAGAGTGTACACAACAAGGCCATAACTCTCTGGACTCTGGATGAAAACACAACACTGGCTATGTAAATATACAACCGAAAATGTCTCTCTCACTGTTTTTTATTTTCTATTAACTTTTTTTCTGATTAATTTTAGATGTGTTGCTTGATCTGGCTCCTGGTTGGCTCATGGTTGGTTCCTGGTGCTGCTTTCTGTTGTGGTGAGGACAAGACTGTCTATATGTAAGAATAGAAGCTTTGGAAATGTCTGTCTCTTTGAATGTTTTTTTCTGTTCCTTGTAGACTGGCTGATTCTCTTGGGTGCTGTGGGTGTCTCTCCTGGAGGTTTTCCTGTGGTAGTCTCCTGATGCTGTGGTTATCTCCTGTTGCTGCTGTATGTCCCTGGCCTGTGCTGACTGCTGTGGTGTAGGACTTCTGCCTGTAATGTAAGTATTTTTATTTTTTTTTTAATAATTACAAGCTTAATTTATCTTCTGCTTTTGTCTGTAGTGTTCCACTTGGCTGCTGCCTGCTGTTAACCATGTCCTCCACTGAAGAACACACTTCTTCCCAGGTGGACCGGACAAAGATTATGTAATCACCTTCGCTTTACTGATGGGTATGTATTGAGCAGCAATATTCCACATGTGTTAACATTTAATTTCTTTACGGTACCTTGCAGTGATGAGGAGCAGTCAAGTGGAGAGGATTCTTCCCAGGGTCGTCGGGCTCAGGTGTCTCAGGAGGAAATACGGGGTGTAAGTATTTGTTTCATCAGAGTTTGAATCAATCTGTGCAGTTTCACTTAAAATGTTACTTCTCTATTTTATCTATAGGTGTCACAACGGGACCAAGCCAAACTGGATATAGATAATGACCAACTCATCCACCTAGTGCATGAGCGAGGACCGTTGTGGGACACCCGTGACCATCAGCACTCCGACAATGTGGTTATTCGACGACTCTGGGAAGAAGTGGCAACATCACTGCTGCCTGGTTGGGACCGTGCTGCAATGTGGTCTGAAACAGCAGTGAACCTGTGAATGGATGTGCATTGTTTACTATTTATGTTTTTTCCTCCACAGTGAAGTGACTCAAAATCCGTTGGCGCTCAATGAAGGACCGCTTCAACAAGGACTTGAGAGAGGAGGTTCGGGTTCGAAGTGGTTCTGCTGCAAGGTTTGGAAAATACAAGCACCACCGTGACCTTGCCTTTCTGAGGCCTGCACTTGCTCAGCGAACGTAAGTATATAATTATATATATATATATATATTCTCTTTTGACTAATGTTTAATTTTTCCCACACACAGAACCTGGAGCAGCACAACACAAACTTTATTTGTTCACTAACATTTTTCTCTTTTTTTCACACAACCTGGAACCTCCTCGGTTGAAGCGGCCCCTCATCCACGAGCCACTGAACAGACACAGTCCCAATCATCCACCAGTGATGGAGCAACCTTGCAGGCTTCACAGGCTGGGGGAGAGGCAGGTTTTCCCCTCTCCCAGCCCTCTACCTCTGCTTTTTGGTGTGTCTTCTCGTCAGCGGCAGAGGGCCTGGGAGAGGTCAGGCATGCCCGAGTTTCTTCGATTAAACTCAGTCTTCCAGGATTGGATTAGGTAGATTGCTGACAGAGTGAAGAATGGGTTCAAGGAAGTCAACAATCGTCTTGACCGCCTGGAAGCTGACCTTAATAGACCGGCGCAACATTTTTTTTCTGCAGTTGAGCGGAGCGTGTCGGAAAACCTTACACCTCAACTCCAGCTCAACTTCATGCAGGCCTGCCAGGTTGCTTACAGCCATGCATTACAGCAGCAGTCCCAGCAGCAGTCACAAGACTACAGTCAACAGTCCAGAGGATACTACCAGCAGCAAATGTATTATCCAGCTCCCACAGCACCGAACTACCCGCCACCATCACCGCCTCCAGTTCACCGAGCGACCACGCTGCCAAGTGCTTCCACCCTGCAGCCGTCACCATCCACCATGCTCCAGAGGACAGCACCATCATCAGGATCTTCGATGCTGCCCAGGCCCCCAGCCCAGTCCCACACCTCTGCCCAGTCCCCCACCCCTGCCCAGTCTAGCACCCCTGGTCACTACAGCACCCCTGCCCACTACAGCACCATGCCAGGATACAGCTCCAGAGGTCACAACTCAGAGTCTTCCAAGAAAAAGAAAATCCAAAAAGTAAATCTGGGCCTCAGGACCAAAACCAGGAAATTTGTTCCCACCTTGAACCCACCACCTCCACCCTTACCTACCAATATGTCACAACCTTCACTTTTGTCTCTGTCTGTTACTTCGATTCCAATGATTCCATTTTATCCTGTATCCCCAATGTCTCCAGTGTCATCCCTGATCCAATCCTTCAACTCGTTGCCCCTTCCCCTGTAACCCCATCCTCATCAACTGTCACCCAGTCCTCACAGCTCAACACCTCCAAGGTCCTCCCCATTACACCCTCACGTAAACCCCGTAAAAAATAAATAACTCAGCCCAACATTAACCCTTTTATTTTTGTTTAAATTTTGTAAATAAAAGTTTTATGTTGTTAACACTATACCTTGTTTTTTTATTTCTGCGCCGCCACCGACACAAACACACTTGTTTATTTACAACTCAAACACTATTTTTGGGGAGGGAAGGTAGTTTATAATTCAATCAGGAACATTTGGGGTTAAATTATGTACATTTTAACATCAAATATTTAAGGTACAAAACATAGCAGGTACATTAGCGGATTAAATCATTTCGTCTTGCCATGCCACACGTCCATTATCTGAAACAAAATAAGCTGCAAACTTATCCCTCATCTGGGCAACTTCAACAGTGATTCTCACAGGGTTAAATTGGTAGTCATGCAATGTAACTGGTTCATCAAGTTGTAAGCTTGGTCGCTCTTTTACCATTATGTAGTTGTGCAGAAGAACACATGCTTTCACAACCTCATCAATAATGACAATTTTTAGGTTACTGGATGTTGACAAAATTCACCATTTAGATACCAATAAAACAAGATTGGAGCTAGCAATATACATGGGTGGTAAATAAAGATGTTAAATTAATGAATAATGTAGAATACCACTCACATGGGCTATAATGGATAAAAGAGACCAACTACTGAAATATGGTAAACCACACAAAGAACCTAATAGTAGTCAAATAGTCGTTTATAAAATATAACATTTATTAAGAATTATTAAAACCTAGGGATAAGGCAAGAATGGGGAATGTATGAACACAATATGCACAATGTAAGCAGGGCCATGTGGAAAACCAGATACCCACACATGGGTTAATGAGTATATAAATAACACTGGTACAGAAGAAGACAATATATAAGCGAGTTGGAGCATATGCATGTGCAAATAAATCATTATAGAACAAACATCCAAAACATCGCTAGAAATACACAGTGAAAATGTAACAGTGAATGAAAAATGATTACCCAGAGGTGAGGGATCAGTGACCACAGGGCCTCCCCGACGCGCGTTTCGGAGTTTGGACAAACTCCTTCCTCAGGGGGCGCTGACAGGGTCCCAAAATAGGGGCTCTATATATGCTGTCAGGTGGCGCGCAGCCGCCGCTGCAATAACACTGCCACCTGTCAATCACTCCCGAACGCCAGAGCCGGAAGCACGTGGGGCCCCACGTGCCCCAGCGTCTGACGTCACCAGAAGTGATGTCGGCGGTGTGTAAAGCAGACGGCGCATGCGTCTGCCACCAAGACCTGGATGCCAATAACAAAAATGGTGGTGCATAACTAATAACATGGAAATAGTGCGGAACAATGTATACAAGGACAAAGATAAATGGGCAACAATAATATAATATAGGAATGGAGATGACATATAAGTGCAATGACAATGACCGTACAAACATCTAAATAAAAATAAAAAACAAACATAATAAGAACAATAATAATGCAAATAAACATACTACACATAATTTGAAAGACAGTGTATATGAAATACCATATGCAAATGAAAATGACATATATAACAAATGATGAAATAATACAACTACAAATATCAAAATCCACAATGAACACACATCAAAAAATGAGAACAACTAAATAATAACAACAACAATACTAATACAAACAAAGTATATATATGTATAATTCCATATACCAATAAAAATGACATGTACATAACAATTAATGAATAATAACAATATAAACATAAGTAGTATTAGCAATCAAATTTAATATAGTACGCAAGAAGATATGCAGAATGATGATGAAGATATCACGTAGATATAATGTTGTCCAAATAAGCATCCGGAAAAGCAAAATAATGAAGATCTAAGAAAAAAATAATAACAATAAACAGAATTAAAAAGAGTAAAATCAACATTGTGTAATTGCGAACTACATATTAGTGGCATAACCGAGAGATCACAAAAATGGAGCATAAGAATTGTTTTCATTTAAGCCATATGGGTGAATGGTTTTTAGAGTCCATATCCACCTTGTTTCAGATTGCGCCAATCGTCTTGACAGGTCCCCTGTCATGTGTGCATCGCCACGAAGATCGTCGCGGATGCACATTCTGACTTCTCACAGCTGAGTTGCTGTTTCTTTGTGTTTGGCAGTTAGGGAGTTAATTCTGTCTGTGCTCAGTTCTGGGACTGGGTGCAGTTTCTTCCGGCTGCAATTAATTATTTGTTGATTGGTTTCCTTTAAATCTCTGGTTGTCTGTGTTGGGAGTTGCCAGTGAAATTCTTCATGCAGACCACAGATAGGATTGTATCTGTATAGACTTAAGTTAAAGAGCTCCTTAGTTGTTTTAAGCTCACCTTGATTAGAGTTTAATATCCCAGATCATTTATGTTCCTTCTGTGTTTGAGTGTGTATGCAAGTCTGTGTTTTCTCCAGTCTGTCTTATATGTCTAATCCGTGTATTTAGCAGAGATCAGCCCATATCCCTTTGGTGGTAATCAGAATCCTTCTTAGGACTGATTACAGGGTTCAGGGACTGATAGGAGACAGGGTTAGGCTGGAGACTTGGACCTCTGAACCATTATCAGTACCTCCAAGGTGAGGGATTAGTTAGGATCCCAGTTTAGGGTCAGGTTAGACCCCCGGTCCTCCTCTTTCCTGTGACAGTGTATCAAGTCCTCAAGATTAACCCTGAGTTCAACGGATATCGTGTCAGGTAAATCTATTCTATATTTACATGCTGATGTTGCTAATCTATATGTTGTATAGAGTGTTGTTCTTTTAAGAATAGTTTACTGACATCGTACACATATCATAAGACCGCGTGACATTTTCACTGGCCTATAAAATTATTCCCAGTTGCCATGGATCCAGTAGCCCAGCTGGCTCTGCAGTTGCAGGGATTATCCATGGAGCTGACGGACATTAAGTCCAAAGTTTTGTCTCCCTCGGAGCAAACCAGATTTGAACCTAAAGTAGCTCTCCCGGACAGGTTCACTGGTGGGCGAGACAAATTTTTTACCTTCAGGGAAGCATGTAAATTGTATTTTCGGCTTCGGCCTCGATCATCAGGGAGTGAAGAGCAGAGAGTGGGAATTGTTATCTCGCTCCTACAAGGGGACCCTCAATCCTGGCCTTCTCCCTTCCTCCGGGATCCCCGGCTCTACAGTCAGTAGATCGATTTTTTACTGCCCTGGGTTTGGTATATGATGACCCAGATCGGGTCTCTCTTGCTGAGACAAAATTACGTAAGATACAGCAGGGAGATCGTCCGGCGGAGGAATTTGCTTCTGAGTTCCGTAGATGGGCCACAGATACTCAATGGAATGACCCAGCTCTTAGGAGCCAGTTTTGTCATGGGCTTTCTGACAAATTAAAGGACGTTTTGGCTCAGTATGATTCTCCTCCATCACTGGAGGCTGCTATGGCCCTAGCTATCCGTACTGATAGACGGCTCCGGGAGAGGTGCGAGGTAACTCCGCCCCCTGTTGTTACTCCACCTACTACTAAAGTCCCTTATGTTGAGGTTCCCCTTGTCTGTTCGGAGGAGCCTATGCAGTTGGGAGGGACATCATTTCGTAGGAGGGGATTGGCGGTACGCCGCAGGACTAGAAGGTGTTTCTTCTGCGGGAAAGAGGGACATTTTGTTGGGGGATGTCCATCCCGTGCCTTGTTGAGCAAAAAGTCGCCGGAAAACTGTTAATCCCAGGTTGTGTGGTGGACGACAACCTGGGAGTATGTATTTCGTCCGCTAGTTCTTCTCAGTTCCTTGTACCAGTGGAGGTGGTGGTTGGTACGAGAGTGGAGAGATTTTCTGTTCTTCTTGATAGTGGGTCCGGGCTAATCTGGTTGACGCTCAGTTTGCTCAGGCTCAAGGTATGCATCTGAGTGTATTGGTCAAACCGATCCCTATATTCTCCATTGACGCCAGGCCTCTCGGCCAAGGTAGCTTTGTTCATGAGGTTCATAACATTGACCTTCGGGTAGGGGCAATACATTGGGAACTATTATCTTGTTATGTGTTGGAGGGTCTACCTACTCCTATTGTGTTGGGACTTCCTTGGTTGGTTAAACATAACCCTGTGATTAATTGGCAGTCCAGAGATATAAGCCAATGGGGGGAGTTTTGCAAAAGTAACTGCATGAACACAGTCATCAGTGCGGTCGTGCCTAGTACTTTGCCTCCTTTTTTGGAGGACTTTGGGATGTGTTCTCTGAGGAGGGGTGTCAGGAGTTGCCTCCTCATCGCGTGTATGACTGCTCTATTAATTTACTTCCTGATGCTAAGTTACCTAAAGCTAGGTTATATAACCTTTCTGGTCCTGAGAGGCAGGCTATGAAAGATTATATTTCGGAAAGTCTGGCCAAAGGGCATATTAGACCTTCATCTTCCCCAGTGGCCGCGGGGTTCTTCTTTGTGAAGAAAAAAGATGGAGGCCTACGCCCTTGCTTGGATTTCCGCGAACTTAATCGGATTACTGTTCGAGATCCGTATCCACTCCCTCTGATTCCTGATCTCTTCAATCAAATTGTTGGCGCCAAATGGTTCTCTAAATTGGATCTCAGGGGGCGTATAATCTGATTAGGATAAAAGAGGGGGATGAGTGGAAAACGGCGTTTAACACGCCGGAGGGACATTATGAGAACCTTGTCATGCCTTTTGGTCTGACTACTGCACCAGCAGTATTCCAACATTTTGTTAATGACATTTTTCGTCATCTGGTGGGGCTGTTTGTGGTCGTATATTTGGATGACATTTTAATTTACTCACCAGATCTTGTGTCTCACCAGGAGCATGTGAGACAGGTGTTGCAGATCTTGCGAGACAATAAACTATACGCCAAACTGGAAAAGTGTGTATTCGCCGTACAGGAACTTCAGTTTTTGGGTTTCTTGGGTCAGCCTCCGGTTTCCGTATGGACCCTGAAAAGGTGAGAGCAGTGCTTGAATGGGATCAGCCAGAGGATCTTAAGGCTCTGCAGCGTTTTCTGGGGTTTGCTAACTACTACCGGAAATTTATTTGTAATTTCTCATCTGTTGTCAAACCTCTCACTGACATGACAAGAAAAGGGACGGATTTTTCTAAATGGTCGGACAAAGCTTGCCAAGTTTTTTCCTCTTTGAAAAAATGTTTTGCTTCGGCACCCGTTCTCATCCAACCAGATGCATCACAGCCGTTCGTTGTGGAGGTGGACGCGTCTGACGTAGGGGTGGGTGCAATATTGTCCCAGGGTCCTTCCCCTGGTAAATGGCATCCGTGCGCTTTCTTTTCTAAAAAATTGTCGTCCGCCGAAAGGAATTATGATATCGGCAATAGGGAACTTTTGGCCATTAAGTTGGCTTTTGAAGAATGGCGTCACTTTTTGGAGGGGGCAGTCCACCCGGTCACCGTCATTACTGATCACAAGAACCTGCTGTATTTGGAATCTGCTAAGCGTCTGAATTCCAGACAAGCTCGATGGTCGTTGTTTTTTACCAGGTTTAATTTTGTTGTCACTTATCGCCCTGGATCTAAGAATGTTAAGGCGGATGCCTTGTCTCGCAGTTTCCCAGGGGCCGGGAAAATGGATGACCCGATTCCTATCCTTCAGGAGGGGGTGGTAGTGTCGGCTGTATGTTCTGAGCTTGAGGAGGAGGTGTTAGAGGCTCAGGGGGACGCCCCTGCAGGACCTCCAGGGAGACTGTTTGTCCCAAATCAGTTGAGACAAAAGGTTATTGAGGCACATCATAATTTTGCTTTAGCAGGACATCCAGGGAGTAAGGCTACTTTAGATCTCCTTTCTCGCCGGTTTTGGTGGCCTAACGTTAATAAAGATGTTTTAACTTTTGTCGCGTCCTGTGGGGTTTGTGCTCGCTCTAAGACCCCTCATACCCGTCCGTCTGGGACCCTCTTACCTTTGAAACTTCCGGAGCGTCCATGGACTCATTTGTCTATGGACTTCATCACGGACCTTCCTCAGTCGTCAGGGAAGACTGTCATACTGGTGGTTGTTGACAGGTTCAGTAAGATGGCACATTTCATTGCTCTTCCTGCCCTCCCTAATGCTAAAACTCTGGCGCAGGTGTTCATTGGGGAGATCGTGAGACTTCATGGGTTGCCTTCTGATGTGGTGTCAGATAGGGGGTCTCAGTTTGTGTCCAAGTTTTGGAGGGCATTTTGTTTACGTCGGGGGATGCAATTGTCATTTTCCTCGGCTTTTCATCCGCAGACCAATGGTCAGACAGAGCGTCTGAATCAAAGCCTAGAGACTTATCTTCGGTGTTTTGTCTCAGAGAACCAGGAGGACTGGTCTTCTTTCTTGCCTCTGGCAGAGTTCGCTCTTAACAACAGGCGGAGCGAGTCCACTGGTAAGTCCCCGTTTTTTGGGGCATATGGTTTTCATCCCCAGTTTTGTACATTCAATGGGGGGGGCCCTTCTGGGGTTCCTGAGGAGGAGCGTTTCTCGTCGTCACTTGCTTCAGTGTGGAGAGGTGTATTGAATAATCTGAGTGCTATGGGGAACCGTTATAAACGTATGGCTGATAGGAGGAGAGTTTCTGGTCCAGATCTTAATGTGAACGATCTGGTATGGTTGTCTACCAGGAATATAAAACTTAAAGTTCCCTCCTGGAAGCTGGGTCCCAGATTCATCGGGCCGTACAGGATCAGTTCCATAATTAATCCTGTGGCATTTCGTCTGGACCTCCCTCCTACGTTTAAAATTCATAATGTGTTCCACAAGTCATTACTTAAGAGGTACGTGGCACCAGTCATACCATCACCTCTACCTCCTCCTCCAGTGGTGGTCAATGGTAACTTGGAGTTTCAAGTGTCAAAGATCATTGACTCACGTCTGAATCGCCGGTCCCTTCAGTACTTGGTGCATTGGAAGGGGTATGGTCCAGAGGAGAGGACGTGGGTTCCTGCGTCTGACATTAACGCAGATCGTTTGGTGCGGACCTTCCACAGAACTCACCCGGGCAAACCTGGCCCTGAGGGTCCGGAGGCCCCTCGTAGAAGGGGGGGTACTGTCATGTGTGCATCGCCACGAAGATCGTCGCGGTTGCACATTCTGACTTATCACAGCTGAGTTGCTGTTTCTTTGTGTTTGGCAGTTAGGGAGTTAATTCTGTCTGTGCTCAGTTCTGGGACTGGGTGCAGTTTCTTCCGGCTGCAATTAATTATTTGTTGATTGGTTTCCTTTAAATCTCTGGTTGTCTGTGTTGGGAGTTGCCAGTGAAATTCTTCATGCAGACCACAGATAGGATTGTATCTGTATAGACTTAAGTTAAAGAGCTCCTTAGTTGTTTTAAGCTCACCTTGCTTAGAGTTTAATATCCCAGATCATTTATGTTCCTTCTGTGTTTGAGTGTGTATGCAAGTCTGTGTTTTCTCCAGTCTGTCTTATATGTCTAATCCGTGTATTTAGCAGAGATCAGCCCATATCCCTTTGGTGGTAATCAGAATCCTTCTTAGGACTGATTACAGGGTTCAGGGACTGATAGGAGACAGGGTTAGGCTGGAGACTTGGACCTCTGAACCATTATCAGTACCTCCAAGGTGAGGGATTAGTTAGGATCCCAGTTTAGGGTCAGGTTAGACCCCCGGTCCTCCTCTTTCCTGTGACAGTGTATCAAGTCCTCAAGATTAACCCTGAGTTCAACGGATATCGTGTCAGGTAAATCTATTCTATATTTACATGCTGATGTTGCTAATCTATATGTTGTATAGAGTGTTGTTCTTTTAAGAATAGTTTACTGACATCGTACACATATCATAAGACCGCGTGACATCCCCACCACGTATGTTAATTTTGAGGGCATCAATACCTTTGATTTTAAGGAGTGATCCATCGCATTGATGGTGCTCAAAGAAATGACGTGGAAGAGTTTTTAAGGACGAGGCGTCTGTACTAGTAGAAGCTGCGGAAATACCCAAAACATGTTCTCTAACCCTCACCTTTAGTTGCCTTGTGGTCAATCCCACATAAAGCAAACCACAAGGGCAACTAGCACAGTAGATGACGTATCTAGATGTACAAGTAATACGTTGACGAATATCAAAACTTTTCGTGCCAGATGAATTACTGAAAGTAGAGCAACGTACTATGTTAGGGCATGCCACGCATTTTCCACAGGGGACACAGCCAACATTAATTGGGAACCTATCAAGAAAGGTCGGAACATGCACCTCTGAATAATGGCTAGCGGTTAACACGTAAGTTTTTTGCCCTTCTAAATGTGAAAGAGGGTCTATCTGGAAGAAAGGTACCCATAATTGGATCAGTTTTTAAAATGGGCCAAGCTTTTTCAACAGCCTTGCGCATTTTTTGATGTTGGGGATGGTAGGTTGTGATGAATCTAATTTCACTAGAGGTTTTAGAGCAAGAAGAATTACCGTGGAGTAATTTGTTACGTGGAGAATGTTTAGCTCTCAAGTACGCTCTTTTTATAGAGCGTCTGCTATAGCCTGTATAAAAAGAGCGTACTTGAGAGCTAAACATTCTCCACGTAACAAATTACTCTACGGTAATTCTTCTTGCTCTAAAACCTCTAATGAAATTAGATTCATCACAACCTACCATCCCCAACATCAAAAAATGCGCAAGGCTGTTGAAAAAGCTTGGCCCATTTTAAAAACTGATCCAATTATGGGTACCTTTCTTCCAGATAGACCCTCTTTCACATTTAGAAGGGCAAAAAACTTACGTGATCATTTAACCGCTAGCCATTATTCAGAGGTGCATGTTCCGACCTTTCTTGATAGGTTCCCAATTAATGTTGGCTGTGTCCCCTGTGGAAAATGCGTGGCATGCCCTAACATAGTACGTTGCTCTACTTTCAGTAATTCATCTGGCACGAAAAGTTTTGATATTCGTCAACGTATTACTTGTACATCTAGATACGTCATCTACTGTGCTAGTTGCCCTTGTGGTTTGCTTTATGTGGGATTGACCACAAGGCAACTAAAGGTGAGGGTTAGAGAACATGTTTTGGGTATTTCCGCAGCTTCTACTAGTACAGACGCCTCGTCCTTAAAAACTCTTCCACGTCATTTCTTTGAGCACCATCAATGCGATGGATCACTCCTTAAAATCAAAGGTATTGATGCCCTCAAAATTAACATACGTGGTGGGGACCTGTCAAGACGATTGGCGCAATCTGAAACAAGGTGGATATGGACTCTAAAAACCATTCACCCATATGGCTTAAATGAAAACAATTCTTATGCTCCATTTTTGTGATCTCTCGGTTATGCCACTAATATGTAGTTCGCAATTACACAATGTTGATTTTACTCTTTTTAATTCTGTTTATTGTTATTATTTTTTTCTTAGATCTTCATTATTTTGCTTTTCCGGATGCTTATTTGGACAACATTATATCTACGTGATATCTTCATCATCATTCTGCATATCTTCTTGCGTACTATATTAAATTTGATTGCTAATACTACTTATGTTTATATTGTTATTATTCATTAATTGTTATGTGCATGTCATTTTTATTGGTATATGGAATTATACATATATATACTTTGTTTGTATTAGTATTGTTGTTGTTATTATTTAGTTCTCATTTTTTGATGTGTGTTCATTGTGGATTTTGTTATTTGTAGTTGTATTATTTCATCATTTGTTATATATGTCATTTTCATTTGCATATGGTATTTGATATACACTGTCTTTCAAATTATGTGTAGTATGTTTATTTGCATTATTATTGTTCTTATTATGTTTGTTTTTTATTTTTATTTAGATGTTTGTACGGTCATTGTCATTGCAGTTACCGTATATACTCGTGTATAAGCCGAGATTTTCAGCACCTTTTTTCGTGCTGAAAATGCCCCTCGGCTTATACACGAGTCATAGGGCAGAAACCAGCGGGGGAGGGGATGCCGTGGCAGGAGCCGGTGGCTGGGATCATACTCACCCCTCCCCGTGCCATCGCTGAGCGTCCCTGCAATCCAGCAGCTCTCCCCGGCTTCTTCAGCTCTCCAGCTCTGAGCGGTGATGTAATACCCGCTCATTAAGGTCATGTAATATGGACGCGACGCCACTCCCATGGGCGTCGCCTCCATATTCATAGCCTTAATGAGCGGTATTACATCACCGCTCAGCGCTGGAGAGAGCTGCAGGAAGACGGGGAGAACGCTGGATTGCAGGCAAGTTCAGCGATGGCACGGGGAGGGGTGAGTATGATGGAGGAGAGGACAAGGAGCACGAGCAGGACGGGGGGGGGAGAACGGTGGACGGGGAAGCATGGAGGAGGACGGGGGAAGCTGGAGCAGGACGGGGGGAGATCGGTGGACGGGGGAAGCTGGAGCAGGACGGGGGAAGCATGGAGCAGGAGGAGGGGGGGATCGGTGGACGGGGAAGCTGGAGCAGGACGGGGGAAGCATGGAGCAGGAGGGGGGGGATCGGTGGACGGGGAAGCATGGAGGAGGACAATGAGCACGGAGCAGGACGAGGGAGGATGGAGGGCACAGAGGAGCACAGAGCAGGAGGGGGGACACAGGAGGACGGAGAAGGAATGGGGGAGCACAGCGGAGGACGGAGCAGGAGGGGGGAGCACAGAGCTGGACGGGGAGCAAGGAGCAGGTCGGGGGCAGCACAGAGCAGGAGGGCAGTTTATACACTCGGCTTATACATGAGTCAATAATTTTTCCCTGTTTTTTGTGGCAAAATTAGGGGGGGTCGGCTTATACACGGGTCGGCTTATACACGAGTATATACGGTATATGTCATCTCCATTCCTATATTATATTATTGTTGCCCATTTATCTTTGTCCTTGTATACATTGTTCCGCACTATTCCCATGTTATTAGTTATGCACCACCATTTTTGTTATTGGCATCCAGGTCTTGGTGGGCAGACGCATGCGCCGTCTGCTTTACACACCGCCGACATCACTTCCGGTGATGTCAGACGCTGGGGCACGTGGGGCCCCACGTGCTTCCGGCTCTGGCGTTCGGGAGTGATTGCCAGGTGGCAGTGTTATTGCAGCGGCGGCTGCGCGCCACCTGACAGCATATATAGAGCCCCTATTTTGGGACCCTGTCAGCGCTCCCTGAGGAAGGAGTTTGTCCAAACTCCGAAACGCGCGTCGGGAGGCCCTGTGGTCACTGATCCCTCACCTCTGAGTAATCATTTTTCATTCACTGTTACATTTTCACTGTGTATTTCTAGCGATGTTTTGGATGTTTGTTCTATAATGATTTATTTGCACATGCATATGCTCCAACTCGCTTATATATTGTCTTCTTCTGTACCAGTGTTATTTATATACTCATTAACCCATGTGTGGGTATCTGGTTTTCCACATGGCCCTGCTTACATTGTGCATATTGTGTTCATACATTCCCCATTCTTGCCTTATCCCTAGGTTTTAATAATTCTTAATAAATGTTATATTTTATAAACGACTATTTGACTACTATTAGGTTCTTTGTGTGGTTTACCATTTAGATACCAGCAATCCAAATGCACACTCCACGGTTCTTCGTGCCCTTGTCATTCTGTAGTTGAAATTTTTTTTGGTGTGATTTAAGTCTCTACTAGAGTAGGGTTTAATAAGGTTGGCACACATTTGGAAGGCCTCATCACCAACAACAACAAGAGCCATTGGCGGTCCATCAGTGTTGGGAAGAGGTCGTGACGGCAGAAAATTAAAATTATTACCATACAGACGTTGGCCCATGTCTGAGTTTTGGAACGTTTGCGATTCATTGCCTCGTCGTGGCAACAAATTTACAATCGGCATCCGCAATAGCCATTAGAACTATGGAAAAATATTTTTTTATAGTTGAAGTACTCTGTTCCACTTCCAGCTGGTTTCATAATCCTAATGTAATTGCCATCCAAAGCCCCCACACAATTAGGAAAATTGCAAATTTCATGAAATTTGGAATCATTTTCGATCCAGAGTTCACTTGTGGGTTGGGGGAGGAATTCTGGAATTCTGGCCGCAGAATGCTAACTAAAGCACGACAAGTGTCCACAATAATCCCAGAAAGGGTGGATACCCCAATCCGGAATTGGAAATGTAACGAGGACAATGTCTCTCCAGTTGCCAGAAATCTGCGGCAAAGAAAATGAAAAAAAAAAAGATCAGTACAATTAGGGTTAAGGATAGGGTAGGGTTAGGGTTCAACACTATGTACCTCAGGATGACCTAGAGATGTTCCTCAGCAGGAATTGCTCGCTGGAGCTGTGTGTCCTGCCGGCGATGGATCCTTGGTCACGTAGCAGCAACTCATGGAAGCTCTGTTGCGACATCCTAGTGTAGTCAAAAAACTTCTCCAGGTTTTGCTGCAGTTCGGTGTACAAGGAGTGGAAAGCTCCACGGCTCTCTCGGAGTTCAAGGATGGGGTGTTGCCAATAGCAATGATGACGTCTTCTCAGTCTTTCTCTTCTTCTGTGTACTTGACAAGCAAAAGCAGCAGCCAACTTCAATTGTAAATCCATATCTTCTAGGAAGCTGTCCAGGTCAAGATCCATCTTGCAGGTAGATACAGCAGCCAAAGATGAGGATTTCCTCATTGCAGTGTGTGTACATAAATAGAAATCCCATGAGACACCCCTACTGGTTGTCAGATGTCAAGGAAAAGCTATTGGGAAAAATTGGAAATTTCTTACGCATGCGCATAAAAAACACATACGCATATAAAAACGCATAACAATGCTGCATTTTTTTAATGTCATGCGTAAGATGATGCGTCAAAAAAAACTGCGTTTACATGCTTTTACAAGCGTTTTTTAATGCGTTTGGGAATGCGGATGATACGCTTCGGACCCAACCGCAAATGTGAATCTAGCCTAATGGAGATTTATTTTCTGTACTCGATCTGTAAAGTGCTAAGTGCAAGTAAACAAAGAGAAAGTAACAAGTGCAGATGTATACTTTATTAATGGAGACAATGAATAGCATGAAGGAGAAAAGAATAAAGAAGGAAAAACATAATAACATTAAGTCTGACTTTTATTGTAAACAATCTATAACAGAAGAAATAGTCAATACACATTGAGAGGTGCATAAATCTAAAAGATATATTTAACAACCTTAGAACGTGCAAAGAACACACATTGTGGGAGCACTGGAAATAGTGCAATACACCCACAATGTCACACAACATATCATAGAAAAATATCGTATACGAGGGGCATTCATAAAGTTTTCCCCTGACCCACTTCTGTTTGTCACAGGATGCTGAAACTGCACATGTGTAATGATATAAGTCTCTATAGGTTACTTGTCAATTTGCAACTATACAGGTCCTTCTCAAAAAATTAGCATATAGTGCTAAATTTCATTATTTTCCATAATGTAATGATTACAATTAAACTTTCATATATTTTAGATTCATTACACACCAACTGAAATTTGTCAGGTCTTTTATTGTTTTAATACTGATGATTTTGGCATACAACTCCTGATAACACAAAAAACCTGTCTCAAAAAATTAACATATTTCAACCGTCCAATAAAATAAAAGTGTTTTTTAAAAACAAACAAAAAAACCATGAAATAATAAAGTTCAGTTATGCACTCAATACTTGGTCGGGAATCCTTTTGCAGAAATGACTGCTTCAATGCGGCGTGGCATGGAGGCAATCAGCCTGTGACACTGCTGAGTGTTTATGGAGGCCCAGGATGCTTCGATAGCGGCCTTAAGCTCATCCAGAGTGTTGGGTCTTGCGTCTCTCAACTTTCTCTTCACAATATCCCACAGATTCTCTATGGGGTTCAGGTCAGGAGAGTTGGCAGGCCAATTGAGCACAGTAATACCATGGTCAGTAAACCATTTACCAGTGGTTTTGGCACTGTGAGCAGGTGCCAGGTCGTGCTGAAAAATGAAATCTTCATCTCCATAAAGCATTTCAGCCGATGGAAGCATGAAGTGCTCCAAAATCTCCTGATAGCTAGCTGCATTGACCCTGCCCTTGATGAAACACAGTGGACCAACACCAGCAGCTGACATGGCACCCCACACCATCACTGACTGTGGGTACTTGACACTGGACTTCAGGCATTTTGGAATTTCCTTCTTCCCAGTCCAGTCTTCCTCCAAACTCTGGCACCTTGATTTCCGAATAACATGCAAAATTTGCTTTCATCAGAAAAAAGTATTTGGGACCACTTAGCAACAGTCCAGTGCTGCTTCTCTGTAGCCCAGGTCAGGCGCTTCTGCCGCTGTTTATGGTTCAAAAGTGGCTTTACCTGGGGAATGCGGCACCTGTAGCCCATTTCCTGCACACGCCTGTGCACGGTAGCTCTGGATGTTTCTACACCAGACTCAGTCCACTGCTTCCTCAGGTTCCCCAAGGTCTGGAATCGGTCCTTCTCCACAATCTTCCTCAGGGTCCGGTCACCTCTTCTCGTTGTACAGCGTTTTCTGCCACATTGTTTCCTTCCAACAGACTTCCCATTGAGGTGCCTTGATACAGCACTCTGGGAACAGCCTATTTGTTGAGAAATTTCTTTCTGGGTCTTACCCTCTTGCTTGAGGGTGTCAATGATGGCCTTCTTGACATCAGTCAGATCGCTAGTCTTACCCATGATGGGGGTTTTGAGTAATGAACCAGGCAGGGAGTTTTTAAAAGCCTCAGGAATCTTTTGCATGTGTTTAGAGTTAATTAGTTGATTCAGAAGATTAGGGTAATAGGTCGTTTAGAGAAC
This sequence comes from Oophaga sylvatica, assembly GCA_033576555.1. Classification (NCBI taxonomy): domain Eukaryota; kingdom Metazoa; phylum Chordata; class Amphibia; order Anura; family Dendrobatidae; genus Oophaga; species Oophaga sylvatica. Next base: position 1,687,633 of record JARQOD010000010.1, read on the forward strand.
CTTTTCTTGATATGCTAATTTTTTGAGACAGGTTTTTTGTGTTATCAGGAGTTGTATGCCAAAATCATCAGTATTAAAACAATAAAAGACCTGACAAATTTCAGTTGGTGTGTAATGAATCTAAAATATATGAAAGTTTAATTGTAATCATTACATTATGGAAAATAATGAAATTTAGCACTATATGCTAATTTTTTGAGAAGGACCTGTATATTGTTAACGGTCTTGATTTTACAGGTGTTGAAGTGGTGTGAGGTTTGATAATGGACGCAGTGGAATACAGAGCAGTCATCAAGTTCCTTTACTTGAAAGGCCGCACACCAAAGGAGACGATGAGATGAAAGGGGTTTATGGCGATGATTCCCCATCATATGATGTAGTCAAGAACTGGCATCGTCAATTCAAATGTGGTCGGACTTCGGTGCAAACAGCACCAATTCGAGAGCGACTCTACTCTGCTATTGATGAACACACCATCCAGCAAATGGAGGTTGCAATTTTGGAAAATCGACGCGTAGCCTTTCGCCACCTAGCCCAAAATGTCAAGATTAGTGTTAGGTCAGAGGAAAAAATCATCCAAGATCATCTTCACATGCATAAGGTATCCGCTCGCTGGGTTCCCGGCTGCTCGCACCTTTCCAGAAGCAAGAACAAGTCGAATGCTCTCAGGCTCTATTGATGATGTGCCATGGAAACCAGGAGGACTTTTTCAACAGACTGATCACACACACACAGTGTGAAAGCAGGGTCCATAACTATGATCCTGAGACTAAAGTCCACTCAATGCAATGGAAGCATCATAACCCACCTCATTCAAAGAAGGCACGTGTCCCAACCCTCGGCAGGCCAGGTCATGCTCACAATATTTAGGGACCAGCAATGAGTAGTATTGATGGACTTCCTAGCAAAGGGTACTATGATCACTGGGGCATACTATGCTTCACTGCTGCGGAAATTGTGGGAGACCATCAAAACTAAGATAACTGGCATGCTCACCAAAAGAGTCCACACATGTTGCCCAAATGGAAGCATGCTCCTGCGGCTTTGAAATTCTACCGCATCCCCCTTATTCACCCTACCTCACACCATCGGACTTCCACCTTCTTCCACCTCTTTCCAATAATGAAGTTATTGTTGAAAGGCAAGCATTTTCCAGATGATGAGACTCTGATTTCCAAAGTCACAATGTCATGATCCATGCCAGGTTTTGGTCTTGTCTCTCCTTTCCTGGTCATGTCAGGAGTCAACTTTCTCTGCCTCTTTCCTGTTCCTAGTCTGTTATATCTCTGCTCTGCATCCTGCAGGCAGTGCCAGTTGTATTTCCTGCCTACGGTGTGTGTAGCTTGCTCTGGTGAACTCTTGATTTGTCCTGCTGCGTTTAGCTGACCTTGCCCGTGTCTGTGCACCCCTCTCCTACCCCTCCCGATTCTGTGTTTCCCTGTGTGTTTGGACTCTCTGGTACTCGACTCTGCTTTGGCTCTGACCTGATTCTGTCTCTTGCTTCTGATACCTCTGCTACGGACTGGAACTAACCTTTTGGCGCTCCTTTGACTCTGTATTTGGAATTTCCCCTTTGTACTTCGCTACTTTCTGGTATCGACCCAGCTTTATGACTATTCTGCTGCCACCTAGTGGTAGCCTCACTGCCGTTCTGCTGGTGTGCTCTGAGCAGGATTTCAGCTCACTCTCCACTCTGCTGCCAATATACTTATGAATACAGTTTCTTCATGCCGATATATTTGTATTTTCAGTTTATTGATTGATGGATGTTTTTTTTTAATGAGGAGGGTGGTGATGCCCTTTCAATTTTGCCCTTAGTGTGCAGAAATGCTAGAATCAGCTCTGGATGTTACACACACTTTAAAACACAGACCAGACATTCCTCCCTTCATAAAGGGAATTTTCCACATCAGTAATGCTATTAACTTGCATATACGCTCAATCTGCAGGGTATTAGCGTTATGAAGATACTCGGCCACCTTAGTGAAAGTGCGGCTACCGGGAGAAAATTAACTTTATTCCTTCCAGGAGCCACCGTCTTTTAGTCATGCAGGTGTGACTACCGTAACCACTCATAGCTATGAATGGTGGCTGTAAGCATGCCCCTGTACTTTGACTGACAGCTAGCTCTGCACTGACGTACTACAGTTCCGGCTGTCAGTCAAAATGCTGGGGAAAGCTTACAGTTGCCGCTCACTGTGTACCAAGTGGTGAAGAAAAAATTTAATTTTCTCCTTGGAGCCGTACGTTCAATAAGGATGCCAGGCACCTTTCTAACACTATTGTCCTTCAGATTGACCACATATCTGAAGGTTAATAGCGTTATCCAATATGACAGGTTTCCTTCAAGTTCCTCCATACTCAGCAGGGTGAAGAACCTTTGGTCGCATAACCATGATGTCAACAAAGATTTTTCTACACTTGGAAATTGCACTGATAATGCAGGACTAGCACTATCAGTGCAGTTTCTGCCTGTAAAGGCTAGTGGCACTGGGAAATTACCTACTTTGCCCTCCTAGTTATCATTCTGGAATTTTCCAAACCCAGTCTCATCATTCATCAGACTGTCAGATAAAGAAACATCACTCGGCCCCGATTGGAATAATATAGATCGGCTCCATTGACCATAGCTGAACCATGGATACGTTTGGAGAAAGCCAGGATTGGGATCGACCGGTCGCTTGGCTCCATGGAGATGTACGGAGAAGCCGGGTTGTGACCCTCGGGTCAACTGGCCTTGTACCTCCATGGACTGTCATCTTCCTATGCTTGTCGGTACCTCCTCTCTGTGCTTGCCACAAGTGGGGTAGCCGATCCTGCGAGCTCTGAAATAACAGCTGCCATTATCCAGGCAAGTCAGCGGAAGGGAAAGACTCTGTAATGTGCACAATCATGGGGTATTTTTCTGGGACTGTTCTATGTGTTATCTGCCTATTTTGTGGTTCAATAAAGCATTGCCACACTGTTTTACCCTCATCCTGTGTTGTCTGAGTAGTGTTATGTCCACGTTAAAAGGAGAGTGGGGGGTGTCCTGATGCCGACGTGAGCGGTCGTGTAGCTGCAGAGCTTCCACCGGGCACATAAGTCTTAAGGCTGAAGCACCCTGCCCCAGCGCTCAAATACATTACCAGATAGACCCTAGGAGATTTAGGAACCCGGTGCTGTCTGGAGCAGCGTCCCTGGGTCCTGCGACGGCCCTGGATGCCTTCCTCTGGGATCAGGGCACCGCTGGAGTCCGGGTGCCATCTTGCCTCATGGAGGAGGCGGCTCAGGAGCAGGCAGAGAACGCCGGGGTTGTTACCAGAGGGACTGGTGAGAGGCCTTCGGGCCATGCTGACGCTGGGCTACCCGGGGACATAGCTCCTCATCTAAATGTCACTCCAAACATGTGCTCCCCTGCTGGATTATTGCAAGAGCCCTCTTTCCTTGGCCAGCACGCTGCAGTCCTGGGCGCTGTGCAGCATGCTGTGACGAGGAGCCATGTTCCTCCCCCACCTGATCAGCCTCAGCCTACAGTCTCCTTACAACAGATCACCCACACAGGGTCTCATATGGAGGGGAATGGTTCTCAGGGAAATAAAGGGGTCTCTCTGCACCTCATAGAGAACCTCCTAAGTTAACCCCTAGTAATACCTGCACTGAGGATGGGAGCGATTAAATATTTAGAGGGGTCCTCTGATGAAGAGTGTGGCCCCCCAGACAATCATCTACCCCTCCACAGTGGCTGAAGCTCTTCTTTCATTTCCCTTCAAGGGAGGACTTGAAGGCGTTAATAACTGAGGTCAAAGACGCTTGTAGGTCAGAAATTGCATGCATGCGACAGGACCTGCAGCTTTTAGTTTGCAGAATTGATTCCCTGGAAGGAGTGCATGAGGAAACCAGATCCCATGTGGCTGACTTGCATCAGACTTCTATTATTTAGCAGAAGGTGGTCAGAGACCTGCAGGTTCAAGTAGAGGATTTGGATAAGAGGGGCAGGAGGTGCAACATTAGAGTGAGGGGAGTCCCTGAATCGGATGGACAGGAAAATATTAAAATAGTTCTTCAGGAAATATTCGCCTCCATCTTAGGCGACCCAGTCTCCACTCCCTTTAAATTTGGCCGGGCACATCGGGCCTTACAGCCCAAAGGAGCTTCTTTCCCAAGATACATTATTTGCTGTCTCCACGACTTTGAAATTAAGGAGAGGATTATGAGGAAGGCCAGGTCCCTGTTAGAGATTTGTATCAGGAAACCGCCATTCAACTATTCCTGGATCTATGTCACATAACTTTACAAAAGAGGATACTCCTCTGGCCTTTATTGTCCACTCTGAAGGATCTCAACATCCCCTATAGGTGGGGATTCCTCTTTGCCTTAACTGCCCGGAAAGAGGGCGTGTCAGTGACTGCGCTCCCTAGAAGAATTGCCATCCTTTTGTGAGAAATTGGATCTCCAGGTCCCCAAGATTTCTGATTGGTACATCCCTGTCCCAGTAGGTCAGCCTCCACCTCCGGTTTGGACCCAGAAGAGAAGGAAGGATCGTCTGAGAAAGGAGGGGAACATTGGGCCTTCGCTGATCTCATGGACGGAACTTTTTTCTTTCTTCACTACGTTTTGCATTTTCTCCTCTTAAAGAATGCAAAACTTGGTTTTGACAATTGTTTAAGACTCTTTAAATGTATTAGCCAGTGCAGGCTTATTTTTATAGCATTTTATAACAGCTTAATAGCCATTTCTCTTTTCACCCTCTTTAAAAGGGTGACCTGCAAATTGATGATGTTATGTGCCTGGGGGAGCCCTGTTTGGTCTTTTGTCAGAGGATTGCTTCTTGTTGTTTTCACCTGTCGGGATTTAGGCGGTGGGTTACATCTCCCTGAGAACTTTTTCTGTGGCTGCTGTGTATTATTAATCTCATGGGTTTGCCATTTTCCACGGGGTCAGTCACAGACCAGGCCTCCTATTCCTGGGAAATATGGTGTTTTATTTACTTATATTGTTTGTTTATTATCTCTATGTTCTTTGTTGTCCTTGTCTTCCCCTCTACCGACTGTTTTCCCCTTTCCCAATCACCCGCTTGCAAGTTTCGGAACTCAGCTCGCAAAATATCCTGGAGGCGAGGAGCTGGTACTGCGTCTCGAGGGGGATGAGAGTGGTACTGGCTCTTGGTGACCATATGCATGTGAGTACTCTTTACAATCCCAAATGTTACTCATACTATCTTTAAACATCAAGGGATTTAACTCCCCTAGAAAGCGGAGGCTTACCCTAGTGGAGTTGAAGTCCCAAAAGGCGGATATCACCTTCCTCCAGGAGACATATTTTGATAACACAGGCTCCTTAAGGTTCTCCTCTGGCTACTTTCCCGTGTCACAATCTGCATTCTCAAATAATAAGAGAGGGTAGTGGCCATCTTGATTTCCTCTGGCTGTCCTCTACAGGTGAACAAGATGCACATTGACCCTGAGGGCAGATATGTTGTACTGGAGGCTTTGAGAGGCAGGCCTATCATTGTTTGTAATAATTAAGCTCCAAATCCAGGTCAGATCAAATTTCTTAAAGGGTTTTTTCCCCGATTCAAAAACTACTGCCGGCTGCCTTGCTGGTGGGTGGAGACTTCAACATCCCTTTCTCAGAACAATTTGATAGATTCTGTATAAGTGTTAAACCCCCACCACAAAACCTGATCAATCTGGCTAGAGACTTTAGAAAACTAATTAGGACTTACTCCTTGTTTGACTTGTGGAGAATAGACCACCCCAGGGACAGGACCTTTTCCTTCTACTCTCCCCCTCATTGCACCCATTCTAAAATAGATTATTTCTTTACGAATATTCCGATCCTTAGGATGATGGTGAAGGCAGAGTTGGGTCACATCACCTGGTCTGATCATGCCCCGGTAGATTTAGACCTTAAATCCACTCAACCGATTTTCAGGGTGTGTCACTGGCGGTTGAATTTGTTTCTAATAAAGGATCTGACAATTCGGAAGACTTTGCTGAACCATCTCTCTGACTTCTTCCATCTGAATGAGGGCTCGGTTTCCTCCCCTTCGGTTCCATGGGAGGCCCATAAGGCCATCATGAGGGGGTACTGTATTGAGGAGGGTTCTAGATTAAAAATAAACGTTAAAGCGGAATTTGATAAATTAACTTTCCAATTATCAAGAGAGGAGCACAATGAGGACCTTAAATAAGGTTGTGGCGCTCAAACATATTGAAGGCCTTGGCATCACGTAGGGTTGAAAAATTCATTCTTTATACTAAACAAAAATACTACAAAAAAGAAAATAAAGCTCACACACTTTTGGCCAGATTGTTGAAGGATAGGGCCTTGAATTCTTATCCCTAGGCTTTGAGAGGTACTGACGGCACGATCCATTATGATCCTACTGCAATCTCGGACTTGTTTTACAATTTCTATAGTTTAACTTACAAGACTGTCTTTTTAAATAAGTCCGATAGAATTGGGGCACTGCGTCAATTTTTGTCAAGTTTAAATCTTCCAACTTTCCCCTCTGAGGCCTTGTCGTCTCTTAATCAGAGTGTGACACAGGAGGAGGTTCTGGACATTTTGAGAGACCTCCCTTAGGTAAATCTCCGGGCCCAGACGAGCTGACTATTTGTACTACAAAACCTTCGCAGAGGAGCTCTCTCTCATATGGTCAATCGCTTTAATTCTTTCTTGAGGGCTCTCCCATGCGGATACACTAGCATTTGGTTCTTATCCAAAAATCGGGGAAGGATCCTCTGGACTGTTCAAACTATCACCCAATACATTGTTAAACCTGATTTTAAAATATTCACCTGCTTACTAGCTAATAGATTGAAATGTTGGCTTCCCCAGCTTATCAACAAGGATCAAGTGGGTTTCATCTGGCAGGGGGAGACAACACTATAAGGGCTGGCTATAGACCTAATTGATGTTGTAATAAAAAAATTACAGTCTCTTATATTAAGCTTAGATGCAGAAAAGGCATTTGATCGCCTTAATTGGTCCTTTTTCAGGACTCTAAAGGCTTTCGGTTTTTCTGGCATTTTTTGTCAGCTATAGGAGTACTGTATAGCACCCCTTCTGCCTCAATTAGGCTTCCTTTTTGCACTTCTCCATTTAAGATATCAAATGGGACCCATCAAGGCTGCCCTCTATCTCCCCTATTATACGAGTTATGCATAGAGCTTCTAGCGGCAATGATTAGGCAAAATCTGAACATATCAGTGGTAGAGGTACGCGATAAGATGTTTAAGATTTCCTTATGTTAGGGATCGAGTTCCCACTGCTGCACAAGGGGAATCTCGAGCCATCCCCGCTGCGGTCCCCCATCCGTCTCCGGCCGCAGTGGAGCCTGCTCAGCAGAGGCTTCGGTCCCAGCGTCTCGCCCAGTCTAATACTGTGCAGAGGATGACTGCTGCCTCCCCAGGTCCTGCCATTGTAACCATGCAGGTCAGCGGCAAGCAGACGTAGTTGGGACTAAGTCCTGTGTGTTCCCTTCTGAGCATGGTCAGGGTAAGATCTCTCAGGAGATCAGGGTCACATGGTCGGGTACTGCAGCGACTCCCATTGGTCCTCCAGGAAGGTCCTGAAGCTGCTTTAGTTCTGGAGCAGCTTTCCCATTGGTCCTTTTCTGGAAGGTCCTGTAGCTGCTACTATAAAAGGTGTGCAAGACCGCACGGCGGCGCTCTAGTATCAAATCTGTTACGTGCTTGCGCCAGTGTGGTCATGTATGCATGTGGTTAGGTCTGGCTGAAATAAGCCCCTAGAATACCGGCTCCTCCGGTGAGGAGTTTTGTATGCACGTGTTCAGGGCTCGGCTGAAAACGCCATTAGAATACCGGCTACTCCGGTGAGATTATTTCTTGTGTTCTCATTGCATGACCACAGACTGCAATCCGCTTAGCAGTCATCTGTGTCCCCTTTGAGTCTAACAGGACACAGTCTTTGTCACAGAGGCTCTGTGAATTAACAGAGTCCACTTTTATCGCCATATTGCGCTACAGCATTTTAGTTAGCGACTCTGTGGAATAACAGAGTTCGCCCATACCGCCATATAGTGCTACGGCGTTTACATCTGCGACTCTGCGGGATAGCAGAGTTCGCTCATACTGCCTATTTGCGCCATCTTACTAGCAGCAGGCTCTGCCTGCATGGTAGACCCCGGGCTGCGAACGCACCTCTCCTTAATATCTATTAGGTGCGTTCCGCAGGCCCCTAACACCTTGTTTGCGGATGATGTCCTTTTGACCCTGACCAATCTACATATTACGCTGTCTAACCTGATGGAGGATCTTAAAAAATACGGGGAATTATCGGATATAAGCTGAACACTTCAAAAACAGAGGCCCTCCGATTAAATATCCCCCCTGATGTACTGGATCACTTAAAATTAAATTTTAAATTCAAATGGAAAGCTGAGACTATTAAATATTTAGGGGTTAATATATCTTCCTCTTACGGTAATCTATATAACGCCAACTTCCCGCCACTTCTGAACAAATTAAAGAGGTTGTTGGACAAATGGAAGCCGCTCTCACTTTCATTAATTGGCAGGATTTCTTCTCTTAAGATGTCCCTCCTTCCCAAACTGCTTTATTATTTTGAGACCTTGCTGGTCAGGGTTCCCATGAGTAAGCTTAAGTCTCTTCAGGCAGCTATGATGAGGTTCATTTGGAAATATGGACGTCATCGGATCTATAAGCGTGCACTCATCTCCCCTAAATCACAGGGGGGGCTATCGGTCCCTGATATTATTAAATTTTACTGGACCACTCACCTCACCCTTCATGGTCTTCGTTTTGGGCATACAATAAGCGGAAGAAATAGAGAAATTTATGGTTGGCGCCAATTCATCCAAATTCTCTATTATGGTTATGTAACGAATGGAAGCGGAGGTACAGGTGATGACGTTCACATTCGTATTTTATTTTTTGATTGGAACCTCGAGACCATGGTCCGTGGGGCTCCAAAGGGGGTGTAACTAGTGAGCCCCAGGTATCCATAGTAAGGTCCTCGAACAGAACCAGAATGGAATACCTGGGGGACACAGGTGCCACCTCCAGTTAGACCCCGGACACGTGGCAGCTGTCCCAGTGGGACAAACGTATAAACAGGTATTACAGATATTCTGGAGCAGACCGGCGGACACCGGGTATGTGAGGTGAAGCTGGCTCTGGCGAAGATAGTCAGGTTCCAGGTAGATGGTAGGAAGCTGGCTCCAGCAATTTTTAGCTGTGTCCACGGGTTTTGAACAGAGCAGGTGGAGGCTTTGGTCTGCTCCTTTCACCCAAATGTACTTTTCAGGTTGTCCCTCAAGTACCCTCACTTGCCTTCCCTTCTTTTGAGGTCCATGCTGTCAGACTCTACATCCCTTTCTCCATACGAGTGGCGGTGGTGTATCGTCCTCCCGGCCCTTGCCATCAGTTCCTGGATCAATTTGCCACCTGGATTCCACATTTTCTTTCCTGTGACATCCCCACCCTCATCATGGGTGATTTCAACATCCCCACTGCTCTTCCCCTCTCCCCATCTGCTTCTCACCTTTTATCACTAACCTCCTCTTTTGGCCTCTTGCAGCATACTAACTCCCCCATGCATGAAGACGGAAACTCCCTCGACTTGATCTTCTCCCGGCTTTGCTCAGGGATGATTTCACAAACTCCCCTCTCCCGCTCTCTGACCACAACCTTCTTTCATTCTCTATCAAGAACTGCCATCCCGCTCAGGTCACCCCGACTTTACACACATATAGAAACATACAGGCCATTAACACCCAGAAACTTATGAAGACCTTGCAGTCATCATTGGCCCCTATCTCCTCCCTCTCATGTCCAGATTCTGCAGTGAAGCATTACAACGAAACCCTGCAAAGTGCCCTGGATGAAATTGCACCTCCTATACGTAGAAACAATACGACACGGCGACAACCGTGGCAGACACTGCAAACACGTTTCCTGCAGCAGTACTCCAGGTGCGCCGAACGTCTGTGGAGAAAATCTAAGCTATCCGAAGATTTCATCCATTACAAGTTCATGCTTAAAACATACAACTCTGCCCTTCACCTCTCCAACAAACCTATTTCAACACCCTCATCACCTCACTATCCAATAACCCTAAACATCTCTTTGACACTTTACCACATCCGACAGGAAATTATCTTCCAATCCCCTCATACCATGCACTGCCCTCCCCCCCCACTGCATCTAGCTCACTCTCTGATTTTGATCCAGTCACAGAAGAAGTAATCAGGCTCCTTGCATCTTCTCGCCCTACCACTTGCACCAGTGACCCCATTCCATCACATCTCCTCCAGTCCCTTTCCCCTGCTGTCACCTCTCGCCTAACAAAAATATTCAATCTCTCGCTCTCTTCTGGTATCTTTCCCTCCTCATTTAAACACGCCATCATACATCCATTACTTAAAAAACCGTCCTCAACCAAAACTGTGCCGCTAACTATAGACCGGTCTCTAACCTTCCCTTCATCTCTAAACTCCTGGAACGCCTGGTCCACACCCGTTTTATTTGCTATCTCTCAGATAACTCCCTTCTCGACCCTCTTCAATCTGGTTTCCGCTCTTTACACTCTACTAAAGCTGCCCTCACTAAAGTCTCTAATGATCTACTTACTGCTAAATCTAATGGTCACTGCTCCATGCTATTCTCTTGGATCTCTCCGCAGCATTCGACACTGTGGACCATCAGCTCCCCTCACTATGCTCCGCTCCATCGCCTCAAGGACACCGTTCTCTCCTGGTTCTTCTCCTATCTCTCTGACCGTTCCTTCACTGTATCTTTTGCTGGCTCCTCCTCCTCTCATCTTCCCCTTACTGCAGGGCTCCTCAAGGATCAGTCCTAGGCCCCCTGCTCTTCTCTTTGTATACCGCCCCATTGGACAAACAATCAGTAGATTTGGTTTCCAGTACCAACTCTATGCTGATGACACCCAATTATACACTTCTCCCGACATCATGCCTGCCTTTTTAGAAAACACCAGTGATTGTCTTACCGCTGTCTCCAACATCATGTCATCCTCTTGGCCCAATCAAAAATTTTCTACCATAATCAGGTACCTCGTATTATGTTCTCACATGCTTTATGCATTTAATAGCCCTCTGTGTCTGTACTGTTACATACTTTGGCTGTTAACTGGTTCATGCAGAATTACATGAACACCTGATTCTTACACTATGGCTGGTCCAAACAATGAAAGCAAATGTTACCATCCACCTTTCGTGTCTCCCCTTCTTCCTCATAGATTGTAAGCTTGTGAGCAGGCCCTCATTCCTCTTGGTATCTATTTTGATCTGTGTTTATTGTTATGCTGTAATGTCTATTGTCTGTACAAGTCCCCTCTATAATGTAAAGTGCTGCGGAATATGATACGCTATAGAAATAAAATTATTATTATTATTATTGGATGGTGAGTGGCGGAACGGGATGGCACTTGAGTGTATAGGTAGGGGGAGCACAGCTGATCGCGGCCGGGTGTCACGGACCGCTCCCGGCACATTAACCCCTGGCACACTGCAATCAAACATGATCGCAGTGTTCCGGCGGTCCAGGGAAGCATCGCGCAGGGAGGGGGCTCCCTGCGTGCTTCCCTGAGACCCTCAGAGTAACGCGATGTATTCGCGTTGTTCCGAGGGCCTCCTCCCTGCAGAACCCCAGATCCAAGATGGCCAAGGGGTCCTGCAGAGAGGCAGCTTCCTCAGTGCCTGCTGAGAGCAGGCGCTTAGAGCCTGCTGCAGTGCCTATCAGATCGCTGGTCTGACAGAGTGCTGTACAAACTGTCAGACCAGCGATCTGATATTATGCAGTGATGTCCCACCCTGGGACAAAGTAAAAAAATAAAAAAAAATTAAAATTACATGTGTAAAAAAAATTCCTGAATAAAGAAAAAAATATAAATATTCCCCAACAAATTCATTTCTTCATGTAAATAAAATAAACAAACAATAAAAGTACACATATTTAGTATTGCCGCATCCGTAACGACCCGCCCTATAAAATTGCCCCACTAGTTAACCCCATTAGTGAACCCCTTAAAAAATAAAAAAAAAAAACAAGGCAAAAAAAGGGGAATAACACGCGATCAAAAATACGGGTATAAATATGGTACTGCTAAAAACGTCATTTTGTCCCACAAAAAATGAGCCGCCATACAGCATCATCAGCGAAAAAATTAAAAAGATATAGTTTGCAGAATAAAGCGATGCAAAAAATATTATTTTTTATATATCATTTTTTATTGTATAAAACGCCAAAACATAAAAAGATTATACAAATGAGGTAATGCTGTAATCGTACTAATCCGAAGAATAAAAACCGCTTTATCAATTTTACCACAACGCTGAAAGGTATAAACGTCCCCCCAAAAAGAAAATGTATGAATTGCTGGTTTTTGTTCATTCTGCCTCCCAAAAATCGTAATAAAAAGCGATCAAAAATACCAATAAAAACGTCAAATCATCCCGCAAAAATAAGACCTCACAGGACTCTGTGGGCCAAAATAAGAAAAATTATAGCTCTCAAAATGTGATGATGCAAAAACTATTTTTTGCAATAAAAAGCGTCTTTTAGCGTGTGACAGCTGCCAAACATAAAAACCTGCTAATAAATAGTAAATCAAAACCCCTTTACCAGCCCCTTAGTTTAGGGAAAAATAAATAAAAATTAAAAAAAAATGTATTTCCATTTTCCCATAGGTTGGGGCTAAAGTTAGGGTTAGAGTTGGGGCTAAAGTTAGGATTAGGGGTGTGATAGGGTTAGGTTTGTGGTTAGGGTTAGGTTGGGATTAGGGTGTGTTGGGGTTAGGGTTGGAGTTAAAATTTGGGGGGGTTTCCGTTGTTTAGGCACACAGGGGCTCTCCAATTGTGACATGGTGTCTGATCTCAATTCCACCCAAATATTCGGCGTTGAAAAAGACAAACGATGCTCCTTCCCTTCTGAGCTCTGCCATGCACCCAAACAGTAGTTTACCCCCACATATGGGGTATCAGCGTACTCAGACAATTTGCAAAAATAACTCTCGGGGTCCACTTCTGTTACCCTTGGGAAAATAAAAAATTGGGGTGAAAATATAAATTTTTGTGGCAAAAAATAAATTTTTTATTTTTATGGTTCCACATTATAAACTTCCAAAAGGGGGTTCACTTGTGGGGGGTTTCCACTGTTTAGGCACATTAGGGCTCTCCAAAACGCAACATGATGCCCGAAGACTATTCCATCGAAGTCTGCAAAGCAAAAAGTAACTACTTCCCTTCCGAGCCCCGACGTGTGCCCATACAATAGTTTTTCTCCCACATAAGGGTATCAGCGTACTCGGGACAAAGTGAACAATAACTTTTGGGGTCCAATTTCTCCTGTTACCCTTGGGAAAATAAAGTGGGGACTAAAAGATCATGTTTGTGGAAAAAAATATGATTTTTTTTTATTTTCACCCCGGTTTTAAATAAACGCTGTGAAGCACTTGGGGTTTCAAAGTGCTCACCACACATCTAATAAGTTCTAGATAAGCCCACACAGTAGTTTTTTCCCCACATATGGGTATCAGCATACTCGGGACAAATTGGACAACAACTTTTGTGGTCCAATTTCTCCTGTTACCCTTGGGAAAATAAAAAATTGGTGACTTAAATATCATTTTGTGGGAAAAAATAGGATTTTTTATTTTCGGGGGCCGGGCATTATAAACTTGTGTGAAGCACTTGGGGTTCAAAGTGCTCACCAAAAGATCTAGATAAGTTCCTTAGGGTCTACTTTCCAAAATGGGGCACTTGTGGGAGTTTCCACTGTTTAGGCACATCAGCGACTCTGCAAACTGAACATGACACCCATCAAAATCTGCATTCCAAAACGTCATTACTTCCTTTCCGAGCCCTGCCGTCGCCCAAACAGTATTTTTCCCCCCCACATAGGGATATCAACGTACTCAGGACAAATTGCACAACAACTTTTGGGGTCCAATTTCCTTGGGAAAAAATCAAAAATTGGGGACTAAAAAATCATTTTTGTGGATTTTTTTTTTTTCACACCCGGGCATTATAAACTTTAGTGAAACACTTGTTGGTTCAAAGTGCTCACAACAGATCTAGATAAGTTTCCTAGGGGTCCGGTTTCCAAAATGGTGTCACTTGTGAGGGGTTTCCACTGTTTAAGCACATCAGGGGCTCTCCAAACACGACAGGTGTCCAATCTTAATTCCACCAATTTTGTTTGAAAAGTCAAACGGTGCTCCTTCCCTTTCGAGCCCTGCCGTGCGCCCAGACAGTGGTTTTCCCCCAATATCGGGTATCGGCATACTCAGGAGAAATTGCACAGCTACTTTTCTGTCCATTTTCTCCTTTCACCCTTGTTAAAATAAAAAAATTGTTTGTAAAATATCATTTTTGTGACTAAAAAGTTAAATGTTCATTTTTTCCTTACAAGTTGCTTCAGCTCCTGTGAAGCACCTGAAGGTTAATAAACTTGTTGAATGTGGTTTTGATCAGCTTGAGTGGTGCAGTTTTTAGGATGGTGTCACTTTTGGGTATTTTCTGCCATGTAGACCCCTCAAAGTGACTTCAAATGTGAGGTGGTCCCTTAGGCCGGCGTCACACTGGCGACAGAATCGGACGACTGCAATGCGATGAAAAATCGTATTGCAGTCTGCCCTATGTTAATCTATGGAGCAGCTCCCAGTATCAGATTTTTTGTAGTCCGTTTTAAACGTCCGTGTGCAATCGCAGCATGCTGCGATTGTCACCGATTGTGGGTCGACTATCGCCAATGCAAGTCTATGGGAGCGATGAAAAATCCCGATTACAAACGACCGCATGTGTGACTTGCGATAAATCGCATCGGTGTCCTTTCGAAAAGCCGGCAATTCAT
>JARQOD010000010.1:1702575-1843997 GCA_033576555.1 Oophaga sylvatica
CCAGGGGACGGCCCCGGGGAAATATTGCACCCCCCTAGCAGACGCGTCCCCCTCCACAATAAAGGCGTGGATGCTTCGGGTTGGATGGAAGGGGCCGAAGCAAAATTTTTTTTTAAAAGAGGAAAAAGTTTGGGCAAGCTTTGCCCGACCATTTAGAAAATCGCCCTTTTCTTGTCATGTCGTGAGAGGTTGAAAAAAGAAGAAATTACAAATAAATTTCGGTAGTAGTTAGAAAACCCCCAGAAAACGCGCGGCCCTTAAATCCTCGGGTGATCCCATTTCAAGCCTGCTCTCATTTTTTCAGGCCCATGGGAAAACCGGGAGGCTGAACCAAGAACCCAAAAACTAAATTTCCCTTACAGAAAAATACCATTTTTCCCCGTTTGGGTATAGTTTATTGTTCGAAAGATCTGCAACACCTGTCTCCATGCCCCTGGTGAGACACAAATTGGCAGTAATTTAAATGTCTCCAAATATACGACCCCAAACACCCCCACGGGGAAAAAAATGTCATTAACAAAATTTTGGGAATACTGCGGTGCAGTATCAGCCCAAAAGGCATGACAGGTTTCAAATGCCCCCCGGGTTTTAAACGCCGTTTCCATCACCCCCCTCTTTTACCCTAATCAAATTTTACCCCCCCCGGGAACCCAAATTTAGAGAACCTTTTTGGCCCCCACAATTTGATTAAGAGATCAGGAAAAAGAGGGGAGGATACGGATCTCGAACAGTAACCCTTTAAGTTCGCGGAAACCCAAAGAAAGGGCGTAGGCCTCCATCTTTTTCTTCACAAGAAGAACCCGCGGCTAGGGGGAAGATAAAGGGTCTAATATCCCCTTTGGGCCAGATTTTCCAAATATAGTCTTTCATAGCCTGCCTCTCAGGACCAGAAAGGTTATACAACCTAGCTTTAGGCAACTTAGCATCAGGAAGGAGATTAATAGAGCAGTCATACACGCGATGAGGAGGCAACTCCTGACACCCCTCCTCAGAGAACACATCCCCAAAGTCCTCCAAAAAAGGAGGCAATGTACTAGGCACGACCGCACTAATGACTGTGTTCATGCAGTTACTTTTGCAAAACTCACCCCATTGGCTTATCTCTCTGGACTGCCAATTAATCACAGGGTTATGTTTAACCAACCAAGGAAGTCCCAACACAATGGGAGTAGGTAGACCCTCCAACACATAACAAGATAATTGTTCCCTATGTATCGCCCCTACCCGAATATCAATGTTATGGACCTCATGAACAAAGCTACCTTGGCCGAGAGGCCTGGCGTCAATGGAGAATATAGGGATCGGTTTGGCCAATACACTCAGAGGCATACCTTGAGCCTGAGCAAACTGAGCGTCAACCAGATTAGCCCCGGACCCACTATCAAGAAGAACAGAAAATCTCTCCACTCTCGTACCAACCACCATCTCCACTGGTACAAGGAACTGAGAAGAACTAGCGGACGAAATACATACTCCCAGGTTGTCGTCCACCACACAACCTGGGATTAACAGTTTTCCGGCAACTTTTTGCTCAACAAGGCACGGGATGGACATCCCCCAACAAAATGTCCCTCTTTCCCGCAGAAGAAACACCTTCTAGTCCTGCTGCGTACCACCAATCCCCTCCTACGAAATGATGTCCCTCCCAACTGCATAGGCTCCTCTGAACAGACAAGGGGAACCTCAACATAAGGGACTTTTGTAGTAGGTGGAGCAACTACTGGGGGCGGAGTTACCTCACCCCTCTCCCGAAGCCGTCTATCAGTACGGATAGCTAGGGCCATAGCAGCCTCCAGTGATGGAGGAGAATCATACTGAGCCAAAACGTCCTTTAATTTGTCAGAAAGCCCATGACAAAACTGACTCCTAAGAGCTGGGTCATTCCACTGAGTATCTGTGGCCCATCTACGGAACTCAGAAGCAAATTCCTCCGCCGGACGATCTCCCTGCTGTATCTTACGTAATTTTGTCTCAGCAAGAGAGACCCGATCTGGGTCATCATATACCAAACCCAGGGCAGTAAAAAATCGATCTACAGACTGTAGAGCCGGGGATCCCGGAGGAAGGGAGAATGCCCAGGATTGAGGGTCCCCTTGTAGGAGCGAGATAACAATTCCCACTCTCTGCTCTTCACTCCCTGATGATCGAGGCCGAAGCCGAAAATACAATTTACATGCTTCCCGGAAGGTGAAAAATTTGTCTCGCCCACCAGTGAACCTGTCCGGGAGAGCTACTTTAGGTTCAAATCTGGTTTGCTCCAGGGGAGACAAAACTTTGGACTTAATGTCCGTCAGCTCCATGGATAATCCCTGCAACTGCAGAGCCAGCTGGGCTACTGGATCCATGGCAACTGGGGATAATTTTAATGGCCAGTGAAAATGTCACGCGGTCTTATGATATGTGTACGATGTCAGTAAACTATTCTTAAAAGAACAACACTCTATACAACATATAGATTAGCAACATCAGCATGTAAATATAGAATAGATTTACCTGACACGATATCGTTGAACTCAGGGTTAATCTTGAGGACTTGATACACTGTCACAGGAAAGAGGAGGACCGGGGGTCTAACCTGACCCTAAACTGGGGTCCTAACTAATCCCTCACCTTGGAGGTACTGATAATGGTTCAGAGGTCCAAGTCTCCAGCCTAACCCTGTCTCCTATCAGTCCCTGAACCCTGTAATCAGTCCTAAGAAGGATTCTGATTACCACCAAAGGGATATGGGCTGATCTCTGCTAAATACACAGATTAGACATATAAGACAGACTGGAGAAAACACAGACTTGCATACACACTCAAACACAGAAGGAACATAAATGATCTGGGATATTAAACTCTAAGCAAGGTGAGCTTAAAACAACTAAGGAGCTCTTTAACTTAAGTCTATACAGATACAATCCTATCTGTGGTCTGCATGAAGAATTTCACTGGCAACTCCCCAAACAGACAACCAAGGATTTAAAGGAAACCAATCAACAAATAATCAATTGCAGCCGAGAGAAACTGAACCCAGTCCCAGAACCGAGCACAGACAGAATTAACTCCCTCACTGCCAAACACAAAGAAACAGCAACTCAGCTGTGAGAAGTCAGAATGTGCAACCGCGACGATCTTCGTGGCGATGCACACATGACAATAAGTGACCGGTGTCACTTATCAAAGTTCCGCGGCTGCCGGATGTGCGCACAGGAGTGGCGGAAAGGGAAGTGAAAAAAAAAAACGGCAGGAACGAGCTCTGATAAGTGACCGGTGTCACTTATCAAAGTTCCGCGGCTGCTAGATGTGCGCACGGGAGTGGCGGAAAGTGGAGTGAAAAAAAAAAAACTGCAGGAACGAACTCTGATAAGTGACTGGTGTCACTTATCAAAGTTCCGCGGCTGCTGGATGTGCGCACAGGAGTGGCGGAAAGGGGAGTGAAAAAAAAAATGCAGGAACGAGCTCTGATAAGTGACTGGTGTCACTTATCAAAGTTCCGCGGCTGCTAGATGTGCGCACGGGAGTGGCGGAAAGTGGAGTGAAAAAAAAACTGCAGGAACGAACTCTGATAAGTGACTGGTGTCACTTATCAAAGTTCCGCGGCTGCTGGATGTGCGCACAGGAGTGGCGGAAAGGGGAGTGAAAAAAAAAAAATGCAGGAACGAGCTCTGATAAGTGACTGGTGTCACTTATCAAAGTTCCGCGGCTGCTAGATGTGCGCACAAGAGTGGCGGAAAGTGGGGTGAAAAAAAAAAAACTGCAGGAACGAGCTCTGATAAGTGACTGGTGTCACTTATCAAAGTTCCGCGGCTGCTGGAAGTGCGCACAGGAGTGGCGGAAAGGGGAGTGAAAAAAAAAAACAAAAACGGCAGGAACGAGCTCTGATAAGTGACCGGTGTCACTTATCAAAGTTCCGCGGCTGCTAGATGTGCGCACGGGAGTGGCGGAAAGTGGGGTGAAAAAAAAAAACTGCAGGAACGAGCTCTGATAAGTGACTGGTGTCACTTATCAAAGTTCCGCGGCTGCTAGATGTGCGCACGGGAGTGGCGGAAAGTGGGGTGAAAAAAAAAAAAAAACTGCAGGAACGAGCTCTGATAAGTGACTGGTGTCACTTATCAAAGTTCCGCGGCTGCTGGAAGTGCGCACAGGAGTGGCGGAAAGGGGAGTGAAAAAAAAAAAAAACTGCAGGAACGAGCTCTGATAAGTGACTGGTGTCACTTATCAAAGTTCCGCGGCTGCTGGAAGTGCGCACGGAGGGGGGTGCAAAAGAAAAACGAGCACGAGTGTTGATCGGTGAACTGCGTCACCAATCAACGCTCGGCGGCTGTTAAATGTGCGCAAAGGGGGGGTAAAAAGAGGGGGAAAGGGAAGGGGGGAGGAGGGAATGGGGGGATTGGGGTGGATCGGGCAGGGATCGGGGCTCAAAAACTCACGTTTGTAGTCTCTCTTCTTTCTTCTCTCTTCTTTCTTCTCTCTCTTCTTTCTTCTCTCTTCTTTCTTCTCTCTTCTTTCTTCTCTCTTCTTTCTTCAGCAGGAGTTGTGGTGTCACAGGCTACTGTGGCACCACAAGGCCCAGCACAGGAGGAGATCTGGCGTGTGACCACACTGCAGGAATCCTCAGCAAGTGTGAGGACCCCTGCAGTGCGGTCACACAGATCACAGACAGTTTGCAGACAGGTCACAGAGCGGTCACATCGCTGCTGTGACCTGTCATTGGTGGGATCGATGATCACATCGATCCCACCAATCAGAGGAGACCCTTGTTTTGCCGGTTGCTAGGCACCGGCCTAGTAATCGGAGCTCACTGCTCCGATTCCTAGGCAGGTCACCGGCAGGTCAGGAAGCAGGGCACAGAGCGGTCACACCGCTGCTGTGCCCTGTGATTGGCGCGATCGTCGATGACATCGATCGCGCCAATCAGCAGCTGCAGGCCCTACTGGGCCTGTCCTAGGCTCCGGCCTAGGATCGGTGCTATTACTGCACCGATCCAGGCAGGTACAGGCAGGGCACAGCGCGGATACACCGCGGCTGTGCCCTGCGTTTGGCGCGATCGATGTGATCGGCGATCGCGCCAATCCAGGGGGGTCTGCTCCTTTCTATGCCCAGGCCTAGGATCGAGTACATCGGTACTCGATTCTAGCCTGGGATCTCACTGTTTCAGCCCATCGGATTGGCTGAAACAGTGAGAAAGGCTGCGATTGGCTGTTCAGAATTGAACAGCCAATCACAGCGATCGGGAGTGAGGGTGGGCGGTGACAGACCCTGGGATGCCGGCGCCATCTCTCCTGAGGTAAGATGGCGTCGGAATTTTAATGCGATCATTGCGACTTAAGTCGCAATGTCGCATTAAAGGGCTGGACGTACTATCCCGTCCTCGGTCATACGGGCCCAGGTACCATGTACGGGATAGTACGTCCGATGGCAGTAAGGGGTTAATGACCATGTTGTGGACTGATTTCTCGAGTACCGCTCACATGACTGGTATTACTGAATCGATTGCAACAGACAGGAGACAGCAGTTGTCAACTATGGTTCAAAATTACCTCTCCTCCCCTATCGATGTTCTCCCTCACAGTTAATTCCCCTTTGACTACTGGGCCTGTAAACGGGACACCTGGCCTGAATTGGCACAGTATGCCTTACAGGAGCTCGCTTGCCCTGCTGGTAGTGTGCTATCAGAAAGTGTCTTCAGTGCTGCTGGATCAATCCTGACAGAAAGAAGGACCCGGCTGTTGACCCAAAATGTTGGTGATCTCACCTTCATTAAAATGAACCATGCCTGGGTTTCAAAGGATTTTGTACCTCTTCCCCTGATGACACATAGGTTGCCAACAAAATGGCTCGCTTTGTCCTCCTTTTCCTCCGACTTCTGCAATTCCTCCATTTGCAGCTGATGAACGTCCAGCCTACACCCCAACATATGCCAGTTTTTCCACTTCCCTAACAGGGTTTCCCCACCCCTCCAAGGCCGACGTCAGCACCTGGCGCACCCGGGCAAGTGGCGGTGCCCTGAGCAGGTGGGGGGGGCCCACTCGTGGGCGACGGCACTGGCACAGGGCCCTACATAGTACGTCGGTGTCTCTGACAGTGGGGGTGCTGTTATGTTTCGGTAGCTGAGGAGAAACAGCAAAAATAGCCAAAGTAGCAATACACCAGAGAGGCTGGAAACTACTGGGTTGCAGGACCCTAAACTAACCGCAACACTAGAAGTAGCCATGGAGCGCACTTACGGTGATCCTAGATGCCTCGTCCCAGCCGGAGAGATAGCTACACCTAAAGGCAGAAAGATGAAAGCTAACTGCCCCGTAGCAGAACCCCTAAAGAAAAAGGCAACCCCCAAACATGTAATGGCAGTAAGACAAGAAGAAAATACGAACACAGACAGAAAATAGAATGAGCAAACGCTGGGGCCCAATTCTGTCTAGATAGAAAATTATAGGAAAGAATTCTGACTGCAACCCAAAAAACCCTGACAAAAATACCAACACTTCTGATTAACAAAAAACCTGAGATCACACGATCTCTACCACCTAAATCAGATCTCTGGTGTAACACAGCAATTCAGCAAATAAAAAGTGACACAGGAACAGAGCAAAAGTGCAAACACAAACTGAGCACAAATGCAGCGCCAGGCCCCAACAGGGGACCAGGCTGAAGTCCACTGCAAGACAGCAAACCAGCAAGGAAAATCCAACCAGAGGAAAAAAAAAAGCAATTCACTTATCTGAATGAAAGCAGGAATGCAAGCTGAGCTCCAACCAAGACCTGGAAGAACAATTGATTACCGGCAAGGCTGATGGGAGTTCAGGTCACTTATATCAAACCATTCGGACCCAGCTGAAAGCCATTCAGCAATTGGTTCATTACCCTCAGCAACCACCGGAGGGAGCCCCAGCTCCGAAGTCGCCTCCAACGTATTCACAACAGTACCCCCTCCTTGAGGAGGGGTCACCGAACCCTTACTTGCGCAACCAGGCCGATCAGGATGAGCTCAATGATAGGCACGGATCAGTCTCCTAGCATGGATGTCCAAAGCAAACACCCAAGAATTGTCCTCTTGACCATAACCTCTCCACTTAACCAAATACTGGAGTTTCTGTCTAGCAAAACAAGAATCCAATATTTTCTCAACCACATACTCCAAATTGCCCTCAACCAAAACAGGGTCAGGAGGCGCAGCCATAGGAACCACTGGCTCAACAAACCTCTTCAATAAGGACTTGTGGAATGGAACATGTTATGGATCTTAAATGTCCCTGGAAGAAGCAAACAAAAGGAAACTGGATTAGAATTTCCATGATCTTATAAGGTCCAATGAACCTTGGCTTAAATTTTGGAGACGCAACCTTCATAGGGATATTTCTTGAGGACAACCAAACCAAGTCCCCCACTTTAAAACGAGGACCATCAGTCCTATGCCGGTTGGCAAACTGCTGGCCCTTCTCCTGAGAGAGAGACAACCTCTCCACTACCTGGTCCCAAATCTGCTGCATACGCTCCACAATAGAGTCAACCCCCGGACAGACGGAAGCCTCCGCCTGTCCTGAAGAAAATCGAGGGTGAAACCCAGAATTGCCGAAAAATGGAGACATCAAGGTGGCAGAGCTAGCCCTATTATTAAGAGCAAACTCAGCCAAAGGCAAAAAGAGAACCCAGTCATCTTGATCAGCAGACACAAAACATCTCAAATAAGTCTCCAAGGTCTGGTTTGTTCTCTCGGTTTGTCCATTGGTCTGAGGGTGAAATGCAGAGGAGAAAGATAATTGAACACCAAATTTAGAACAAAATGTCCTCCAAAATCTGGAAACAAACTGGACTCCTCTGTCAGATACAATGTTCTCCGGAATGCCATGTAACCGAACCACGTGCTGAAAGAACAAAGGCACCAATTCGGAGGAGGAAGGCAACTTAGGTAATGGCACAAGATGTATCATCTTGGAAAACCTATCACAGATTACCCAGATGACGGTCATTCTCTGAGAGACAGGGAGGTCGAAAATAAAATCCACAGGACTGCACAAAGTCCCTGTCGTCACGAGACAAAGTAGGCCACCAAAAGGACCGACTCACCAAGTCTCTGGTACCAAAAATCCCGGGATGACCAGCCAATGCGGAACAATGAATCTCAGACATCACACTCTTCTTCCACTGGTCTGGGACAAACAATTTCCCAACAGGGCAGCGCTCAGGTTTATCCTCCTGACATCCCTCCAGAGCCAGTCTCAAATTGGGTGAGATGGCGGAAAGAACTACACCCTCTTTCAAAATAACAGCAGGATCAGTTAACTCAGGAGAATGTCATGTGTGCATCGCCACGAAGATCGTCGCGGTTGCACATTCTGACTTCTCACAGCTGAGTTGCTGTTTCTTTGTGTTTGGCAGTTAGGGAGTTAATTCTGTCTGTGCTCAGTTCTGGGACTGGGTGCAGTTTCTCCCGGCTGCAATTAATTATTTGTTGATTGGTTTCCTTTAAATCTCTGGTTTTCTGTTTTGGGAGTTGCCAGTGAAATTCTTCATGCAGACCACAGATAGGATTGTATCTGTATAGACTTAAGTTAAAGAGCTCCTTAGTTGTTTTAAGCTCACCTTGCTTAGAGTTTAATATCCCAGATCATTTATGTTCCTTCTGTGTTTGAGTGTGTATGCAAGTCTGTGTTTTCTCCAGTCTGTCTTATATGTCTAATCTGTGTATTTAGCAGAGATCAGCCCATATCCCTTTGGTGGTAATCAGAATCCTTCTTAGGACTGATTACAGGGTTCAGGGACTGATAGGAGACAGGGTTAGGCTGGAGACTTGGACCTCTGAACCATTATCAGTACCTCCAAGGTGAGGGATTAGTTAGGACCCCAGTTTAGGGTCAGGTTAGACCCCCGGTCCTCCTCTTTCCTGTGACAGTGTATCAAGTCCTCAAGATTAACCCTGAGTTCAACGGATATCGTGTCAGGTAAATCTATTCTATATTTACATGCTGATGTTGCTAATCTATATGTTGTATAGAGTGTTGTTCTTTTAAGAATAGTTTACTGACATCGTACACATATCATAAGACCGCGTGACATTTTCACTGGCCCATAAAATTATTCCCAGTTGCCATGGATCCAGTAGCCCAGCTGGCTCTGCAGTTGCAGGGATTATCCATGGAGCTGACGGACATTAAGTCCAAAGTTTTGTCTCCCTCGGAGAAAACCAGATTTGAACCTAAAGTAGCTCTCCCGGACAGGTTCACTGGTGGGCGAGACAAATTTTTTACCTTCAGAGAAGCATGTAAATTGTATTTTCGGCTTCGGCCTCGATCATCAGGGAGTGAAGAGCAGAGAGTGGGAATTGTTATCTCGCTCCTACAAGGGGACCCTCAATCCTGGGCCTTCTCCCTTCCTCCGGGATCCCCGGCTCTACAGTCAGTAGATCGATTTTTTACTGCCCTGGGTTTGGTATATGATGACCCAGATCGGGTCTCTCTTGCTGAGACAAAATTACGTAAGATACAGCAGGGAGATCGTCCGGCGGAGGAATTTGCTTCTGAGTTCCGTAGATGGGCCACAGATACTCAGTGGAATGACCCAGCTCTTAGGAGCCAGTTTTGTCATGGGCTTTCTGACAAATTAAAGGACGTTTTGGCTCAGTATGATTCTCCTCCATCACTGGAGGCTGCTATGGCCCTAGCTATCCGTACTGATAGACGGCTCCGGGAGAGGTGCGAGGTAACTCCGCCCCCTGTTGTTACTCCACCTACTACTAAAGTCCCTTATGTTGAGGTTCCCCTTGTCTGTTCGGAGGAGCCTATGCAGTTGGGAGGGACATCATTTCGTAGGAGGGGATTGGCGGTACGCCGCAGGACTAGAAGGTGTTTCTTCTGCGGGAAAGAGGGACATTTTGTTGGGGGATGTCCATCCCGTGCCTTGTTGAGCAAAAAGTCGCCGGAAAACTGTTAATCCCAGGTTGTGTGGTGGACGACAACCTGGGAGTATGTATTTCGTCCGCTAGTTCTTCTCAGTTCCTTGTACCAGTGGAGGTGGTGGTTGGTACGAGAGTGGAGAGATTTTCTGTTCTTCTTGATAGTGGGTCCGGGGCTAATCTGGTTGACGCTCAGTTTGCTCAGGCTCAAGGTATGCATTAAAGTGTATTGGTCAAACCTATCCCTATATTCTCCATTGACGCCAGGCCTCTTGGCCAAGGTAGCTTTGTTCATGAGGTTCATAACATTGACCTTCGGGTAGGGGCAATACATAGGGAACTATTATCTTGTTATGTGTTGGAGGGTCTACCTACTCCTATTGTGTTGGGACTTCCTTGGTTGGTTAAACATAACCCTGTGATTAATTGGCAGTCCAGAGAGATAAGCCAATGGGGTGAGTTTTGCAAAAGTAACTGCATGAACACAGTCATCAGTGCGGTCGTGCCTAGTACTTTGCCTCCTTTTTTGGAGGACTTTGGGGATGTGTTCTCTGAGGAGGGGTGTCAGGAGTTGCCTCCTCATCGGTGTATGACTGCTCTATTAATTTACTTCCTGATGCTAAGTTACCTAAAGCTAGGTTATATAACCTTTCTGGTCCTGAGAGGCAGGCTATGAAAGATTATATTTCGGAAAGTCTGGCCAAAGGGCATATTAGACCTTCATCTTCCCCAGTGGCCGCGGGTTTCTTCTTTGTGAAGAAAAAAGATGGAGGCCTACGCCCTTGCTTGGATTTCCGCGAACTTAATCGGATTACTGTTCGAGATCCGTATCCACTCCCTCTGATTCCTGATCTCTTCAATCAAATTGTTGGCGCCAAATGGTTCTCTAAATTGGATCTCAGGGGGGCGTATAATCTGATTAGGATAAAGAGGGGGATGAGTGGAAAACGGCGTTTAACACGCCGGAGGGACATTATGAGAACCTTGTCATGCCTTTTGGTCTGACTACTGCACCAGCAGTATTCCAACATTTTGTTAATGACATTTTTCGTCATCTGGTGGGGCTGTTTGTGGTCGTATATTTGGATGACATTTTAATTTACTCACCAGATCTTGTGTCTCACCAGGAGCATGTGAGACAGGTGTTGCAGATCTTGCGAGACAATAAACTATACGCTAAACTGGAAAAGTGTGTATTCGCCGTACAGGAACTTCAGTTTTTGGGTTTCTTGGTGTCAGCCTCCGGTTTCCGTATGGACCCTGAAAAGGTGAGAGCAGTGCTTGAATGGGATCAGCCAGAGGATCTTAAGGCTCTGCAGCGTTTTCTGGGGTTTGCTAACTACTACCGGAAATTTATTTGTAATTTCTCATCTGTTGTCAAACCTCTCACTGACATGACAAGAAAAGGGACGGATTTTTCTAAATGGTCGGACAAAGCTTGCCAAGCTTTTTCCTCTTTGAAAAAATGTTTTGCTTCGGCACCCGTTCTCATCCAACCAGATGCATCACAGCCGTTCGTTGTGGAGGTGGACGCGTCTGACGTAGGGGTGGGTGCAATATTGTCCCAGGGTCCGTCCCCTGGTAAATGGCATCCGTGCGCTTTCTTTTCTAAAAAATTGTCGTCCGCCGAAAGGAATTATGATATCGGCAATAGGGAACTTTTGGCCATTAAGTTGGCTTTTGAAGAATGGCGTCACTTTTTGGAGGGGGCAGTCCACCGGTCACCGTCATTACTGATCACAAGAACCTGCTGTATTTGGAATCTGCTAAGCGTCTGAATTCCAGACAAGCTCGATGGTCGTTGTTTTTTACCAGGTTTAATTTTGTTGTCACTTATCGCCCTGGATCTAAGAATGTTAAGGCGGATGCCTTGTCTCGCAGTTTCCCAGGGGCCGGGAAAATGGATGACCCGATTCCTATCCTTCAGGAGGGGGTGGTAGTGTCGGCTGTATGTTCTGAGCTTGAGGAGGAGGTATTAGAGGTTCAGGGGGACGCCCCTGCAGGACCTCCAGGGAGACTGTTTGTCCCAAATCAGTTGAGACAAAAGGTTATTGAGGCACATCATAATTCTGCTTTAGCAGGACATCCAGGGAGTAAGGCTACTTTAGATCTCCTTTCTCGCCGGTTTTGGTGGCCTAACGTTAATAAAGATGTTTTAACTTTTGTCGCGTCCTGTGGGGTTTGTGCTCGCTCTAAGACCCCTCATACCCGTCCGTCTGGGACCCTCTTACCCTTGAAACTTCCGGAGCGTCCATGGACTCATTTGTCTATGGACTTCATCACGGACCTTCCTCAGTCGTCAGGGAAGACTGTCATACTGGTGGTTGTTGACAGGTTCAGTAAGATGGCACATTTCATTGCTCTTCCTGCCCTCCCTAATGCTAAAACTCTGGCGCAGGTGTTCATTGGGGAGATTGTGAGACTTCATGGGTTGCCTTCTGATGTGGTGTCAGATAGGGGGTCTCAGTTTGTGTCCAAGTTTTGGAGGGCATTTTGTTTACGTCGGGGGATGCAATTGTCATTTTCCTCGGCTTTTCATCCGCAGACCAATGGTCAGACAGAGCGTCTGAATCAAAGCCTAGAGACTTATCTTCGGTGTTTTGTCTCAGAGAACCAGGAGGACTGGTCGTCTTTCTTGCCTCTGGCAGAGTTCGCTCTTAACAACAGGCGGAGCGAGTCCACTGGTAAGTCCCCGTTTTTTGGGGCATATGGTTTTCATCCCCAGTTTTGTACTTTCAATGGGGGGGGCCCTTCTGGGGTTCATGAGGAGGAGCGTTTCTCGTCGTCACTTGCTTCAGTGTGGAGAGGTGTATTGAATAATCTGAGTGCTATGGGGAACCGTTATAAACGTATGGCTGATAGGAGGAGAGTTTCTGGTCCAGATCTTAATGTGAACGATCTGGTATGGTTGTCTACCAGGAATATAAAACTTAAAGTTCCCTCCTGGAAGCTGGGCCCCAGATTCATCGGGCCGTACAGGATCAGTTCCATAATTAATCCTGTGGCATTTCGTCTGGACCTCCTCCTACGTTTAAAATCCACCATGTGTTCCACAAGTCATTACTTAAGAGGTACGTGGCACCAGTCATACCGTCACCTCTACCTCCTCCTCCAGTGGTGGTCAATGGTAACTTGGAGTTTCAAGTGTCAAAGATCATTGACTCACGTCTGAATCGCCGGTCCCTTCAGTACTTGGTGCATTGGAAGGGGTATGGTCCAGAGGAGAGGACGTGGGTTCCTGCGTCTGACATTAACGCAGATCGTTTGGTGCGGACCTTCCACAGAACTCACCCGGGCAAACCTGGCCCTGAGGGTCCGGAGGCCCCTCGTAGAAGGGGGGGTACTGTCATGTGTGCATCGCCACGAAGATCGTCGCGGTTGCACATTCTGACTTCTCACAGCTGAGTTGCTGTTTCTTTGTGTTTGGCAGTTAGGGAGTTAATTCTGTCTGTGCTCAGTTCTGGGACTGGGTGCAGTTTCTCCCGGCTGCAATTAATTATTTGTTGATTGGTTTCCTTTAAATCTCTGGTTTTCTGTTTTGGGAGTTGCCAGTGAAATTCTTCATGCAGACCACAGATAGGATTGTATCTGTATAGACTTAAGTTAAAGAGCTCCTTAGTTGTTTTAAGCTCACCTTGCTTAGAGTTTAATATCCCAGATCATTTATGTTCCTTCTGTGTTTGAGTGTGTATGCAAGTCTGTGTTTTCTCCAGTCTGTCTTATATGTCTAATCTGTGTATTTAGCAGAGATCAGCCCATATCCCTTTGGTGGTAATCATAATCCTTCTTAGGACTGATTACAGGGTTCAGGGACTGATTGGAGACAGGGTTAAGCTGGAGACTTGGACCTCTGAACCATTATCAGTACCTCCAAGGTGAGGGATTAGTTAGGACCCCAGTTTAGGGTCAGGTTAGACCCCCGGTCCTCCTCTTTCCTGTGACAGTGTATCAAGTCCTCAAGATTAACCCTGCGTTCAACGGATATCGTGTCAGGTAAATCTATTCTATATTTACATGCTGATGTTGCTAATCTATATGTTGTATAGAGTGTTGTTCTTTTAAGAATAGTTTACTGACATCGTACACATATCATAAGACCGCGTGACAGAGAATCCGCAAAGAAACTCCTCGAGAGGGCATCCGCCTTAACATTCTTAGTGCCCGGAAGAAAAGAAACCACAAAATTAAAAAGTGTGAAAAACAAGGCCCACCTAGCCTGTCTAGGATTAAGTCGCTTGACTGATTCGAGATAAACCAGGTTCTTATGGTTCGTGAGGACCACCACCTGATGTTTGGCTCCTTCCAGCCAATGTCTCCACTCTTCAAAGGCCCACTTCATGGCCAATAACTCCCGATTACCCACGTCATAATTACGTTCAGTTGGAGAAAATTTTCGAGAGAAGAAGGCGCAATGGTTACTCTTAGAGGTCTCCGATCCCTTTGGGACAAAACGGCACCTGCCCCAATCTCAGAAGCATCAACCTCCACCTGAAACGGTAGAGAAACATCAGGCTGCCGTAGAACAGGAGCAGAAATTAATCTCTGCTTAAGTTCCTGAAACGCAGAAACTGCCTCAGGAGGCCAATTCACCACATCGGAACCCTTTTTGGTCAAATCAGTCAATGGTTTAACAATACCGGAGAAATTACCAATAAATTTACGATAAAAATTGGCAAAGCCCAAAAATCTCTGAAGAGCCTTCAATGTAGTAGGTTGAACCCAATCACAGATGGCCTGTGTAATGTATGTAGTACAGTTCATATAGCGTCTTGTGCTTGGGTGCGATGAAAACACAGGAGTCACAGGTTTGATATAGAAAAGTCCTGTATTACTTCATACAAGTTGGCAGAAATAGTCACACAGTTTGCAGACACAGAAACAGGAGACACAGCAGGCCAGAGTAATCCAAGCTCAGCAATCACTCTCCAATACAGATTCAGGATCTTCTTCTCTGTTACCGTAAGTCCATGCAAACGTGGGTCTTACAAAGAGCAGGGTTCAGAGTCCACAAGTGCTTCAGAGTTCCTCAGTAGGAATAGCTGGAGTACAAGGTCCAAGGCTTACAGGAGTCAAGTCACAGGTTCACTGCAGGCTAGATTCTGAAGCACTGATTGCTCAGCTGTGGCTGCTTAAGAAGCAAAGGAGAGAATCAGGGCGGGAACATGCAAGCTGGAAACTCCATTTTGACTGAGGGCAAGATAGCTGCAGCAAGACAGAAAGTAAAATGGCTGATGAACAAACTGAGTTTCAGGAATATATACATAGAACCTTACATTACTCCCCCCTTAAGGACAACCTCCGGATGACCTCAGACCAGGCTTGTGTGGGTACCTCTGATGAAACTGACGGAGCAAGCGAGGAGCATTAACGTTATTGACCGGTTCCCATGAGTTGTCCTCCACTGGGTAGCCCTGCCATTTAATCAGATATTGTAACTGATTTCTATACAACCTGGAATCTAAAATCCTTTCCACCACAAATTCTTCCTGACCATCGACTAGCACTGGGTCAGGGCAAGGAGAGGAACGTCCAGGAAACGTATTGGGTGTCGCAGCCTTTAGTAGGGATACATGAAAGACAGGGTGGATTCTCATAGTTCTGGGCAGTTGAAGACGACAAGCAACGGCACTTATAATTTTACTGATTTTATAGGGTCCAATGTACTTATGTCCCAACTTAGACGATGGAATCCTTAACTTAAGATTTCTGGTTGACAGCCAGACCAAGTCTCCTACCTTGAAAGCTGGTGCAGGTTTACGAAATTTATCTGCTGCTTTCTTGTACCTTTCTTGAGCCGATTCCAGATTTTCCTTTAGAAGATCCATATTCTTCTGTAAAGACGTGATTCTTTCAGCCACTGCTGGTAAAGGCGTTTCTATGGGAAATCGTGGTAGAATGTTAGGATGATAACCTAGATTAGAGTAAAAAGGAGACTGTTTAGTGGAGGCACTCTGAGAGTTGTTATACGAGAACTCAGCTAATGGAAGTAGATCCACCCAATCATCCTGTAGGTGGCAGATAAAGCAGCGGAGATACTGCTCCAGGGTTTGATTGGTTCGTTCGGTCTGTCCATTAGTCTGGGGATGAAAAGCAGAAGAAAGGTTTACTTTAATGTCCAATGCTGCACAGAAATTTTGCCAAAACCTAGAAGTGAATTGCACCCCTCGATCCGAAATAACCTCATCCGGTACTCCATGTAAGCGAAACACATCTTTAATCATCAAATCTGATGTCTGTTTTGCAGTGGGTAAGCCGACACAAGGGATAAAATGAGCTGCCTTTGTTAGACGGTCAACCACCACTAGAATGGTGTTCTTCCCCTGAGAGGTTGGTAACTCCACAATGAAGTCCATAGAAATGGATCCCCACGGGCGGGACGGGGTGGGAAGAGGCTGTAACAGACCAGTTGGTGAGGAGCGAGGTGTTTTGCATCTTGCACAGACCTCACATGAAGTGACATAATTCAAAACATCCTTCCTGCAAGTGGGCCACCAAAAGAAACGAGAAAGAAATTCCTGTGTCTTTAGAATTCCTCTATGCCCAGCTATCTTGGAATCGTGAATGAGTTGCAATACTCTTAATCTGACTGTTTCAGGAATATACAGACGTTGTCCCTGAATCCACACACCATTCTTAAAGACAAGACTTACGTCCCTTGGGGTTGTGCCAAAAAGGAATCCGCATGGTATGCTTCCTTGATGTCCTTAAGTAGGTCTTGATTATGAATTACTCCTAGGAATCTAGAGTCAGGAAGAATAGTCTTAGGAGGAGTAATTGGACGTGTCTCTGCTGAGTAAATCCTAGAGAGTGCATCAGCCTTTCCATTGCGCGATCCTGGTCTATAAGAGATGATAAAATTAAATTGGTTTAAGAAAAGATTCCAGCGAGCCTGGCGAGGAGTCAGGCACTTAGCCGACCTGATAAACTCAAGGTTACGATGGTCTGTCAGGATGACTATTTGCTGTGCAGCTCCCTGAAGAAGGTGTCTCCATTCTTTGAAGGCGGCAATAATGGCCAACAACTCTCTATTGCCCACATCGTAGTTCCTCTCAGCCGAAGACAACTGCTGGGAAAAGAAGGCACAGGGATGCAAGACATTCTTCTCACCTGTTCTCTGAGAGAGTATAGCTCCAACGGCACAGTCTGAAGCATCCACCTCTATTATGAAGGCAAGCTCGGGGTTGGGATGTACTAGGATAGGTGCAGTGGTAAATTTATCTTTTAGACGGGAAAATGCTTCCTGGGCTTGGGGAGTCCAGGAAAACCTAGACTCTTTCCGGGTAAGTTGAGTGATAGGTGACACTACCTCAGAGAAATTTCTAATGAAACGTCTATAGAAGTTGGCAAACCCGATGAAGCGCTGTACCTCCTTCACATTTCTAGGACTTGGCCAATCCTTGATGGCTTGGGTTTTGCTTCCATCCATACTAATTCCTTGTGTAGACAGTACATACCCCAGAAATTGAATTTCGGTCCTATGGAATTCACACTTTTCAAGTTTGATGTAAAGATGATTTTGTCTTAGACGTTCCAAGACCATTCTCACATGTCCATGATGTTCCTCTGTGGAGTTAGAAAAAATTAGAATATCATCCAAATAAATTACCACGAATGTATCTAGGAGATCCCTGAAGATGTCATTCACCAAGTGTTGGAAAGTGGCTGGGGCGGTACTCAGACCAAAAGGCATAACTAGATATTCAAAGTGTCCATAGCGTGACCTGAATGCAGTCTTCCATTCATCCCCAGGTCTAATACGGACTAAGTTATAGGCCCACGAAGATCTAGTTTAGAAAAAATTTTGGCATGTCGCACTCTCTCCAATAACTCAGGGATTAAAGGCAATGGATAACGGTGTCAGTATTCCGGGTTTTCTAGGTAACTTTGTCAATGATTTTGCCCTTTGTTAAAATGGAGTTTGCTGTTTTCTGTGCCCCACTTCCTGTTCGTTTGTTTAAAACCCGGCTCAGGTGCTGGCTTCACTGCTGGAATATTCTGCTTCCGTTTCCCTGCAACCCAGCTGCTTTGTTCCTCACAGATCTTTTGTGTATTTACCAGGAAAGTGCATAACCTTATCTTCAGGTGTTTCTCAGCCACAGCAGTTTCTACCCATGGCTCTGGACATTCTCTGCATATGTAAGTTGCACATACTGTGTTATCACTAAACTGTTGACTTGGGAATTTAACCCTTGGTTCACTCCATCTGATAAGAACTGTGTTTCTGAACTGTTGCTGTTTAACCCTTCGTGCATTACCTCTGGTGAGAGCTGTTGGAACTGTTACTGGAACCTTACTGACATATGAACTTGTTGTTGGACTTCACTGAATTAAGCCACAACTGAGATTAACTTGTTCCTGGACCTCCCTGTGTTTTCTGCATACCTGGATCTGACTCTTCACACACCAGCAGTGTGTAAATCCAGCCACGTTACCTGTGCATCAGACTTACCTTGTGGTCACATTTGTGTGAGGACTCCGTCGTAAGAACTTTACCACCCTCGCTATAGAGGTTCAAGGACTTATATATCCGGATTCATATAACTGGACTTGTGTATATATATATGGACTCATTGCATGTCACTACGGGTTGTTTGAATATTGTTTTTGGGTGTTTTGCTGTTTCACAAATACATTATTTGCATTCAAAGAAACCCGTCTCTGATTGTTCATTGCCCCACGCTATCAGAATCCTCGAGTTCCTTCAATACTATTGTAGGAACTCGAGGATTCTGATAGCGTGGGGCAATGAACAATCAGAGACGGGTTTCTTTGAATGCAAATAATGTATTTGTGAAACAGCAAAACACCCAAAAACAATATTCAAACAACCCGTAGTGACATGCAATGAGTCCATATATATATACACAAGTCCAGTTATATGAATCCGGATATATAAGTCCTTGAACCTCTATAGCGAGGGTGGTAAAGTTCTTACGACGGAGTCCTCACACAAATGTGACCACAAGGTAAGTCTGATGCACAGGTAACGTGGCTGGATTTACACACTGCTGGTGTGTGAAGAGTCAGATCCAGGTATGCAGAAAACACAGGGAGGTCCAGGAACAAGTTAATCTCAGTTGTGGCTTAATTCAGTGAAGTCCAACAACAAGTTCATATGTCAGTAAGGTTCCAGTAACAGTTCCAACAGCTCTCACCAGAGGTAATGCACGAAGGGTTAAACAGCAACAGTTCAGAAACACAGTTCTTATCAGATGGAGTGAACCAAGGGTTAAATTCCCAAGTCAACAGTTTAGTGATAACACAGTATGTGCAACTTACATATGCAGAGAATGTCCAGAGCCATGGGTAGAAACTGCTGTGGCTGAGAAACACCTGAAGATAAGGTTATGCACTTTCCTGGTAAATACACAAAAGATCTGTGAGGAACAAAGCAGCTGGGTTGCAGGGAAACGGAAGCAGAATATTCCAGCAGTGAAGCCAGCACCTGAGCCGGGTTTTAAACAAACGAACAGGAAGTGGGGCACAGAAAACAGCAAACTCCATTTTAACAAAGGGCAAAATCATTGACAAAGTTACCTAGAAAACCCGGAATACTGACAAACGGTTTCTAATAGTAACCTTATTGAGTTCCCTATAGTCTACGCATGGTCTCAGAGATCCATCTTTCTTCTTTACAAAGAAGATGGGTGCACCTGCAGGAGATGAAGAGGGGCGTATGAAGCCCTTGGCTAGATTTTTATCTATGTAATCCTTTAAAGCCTTTAGCTCGGGCCCCGCCAGGGGGTAGATCTTACCAAAAGGTATCTCTGCTCCAGGCAATAATTCAATTGGACAATCATATGGACGGTGAGGAGGAAGCTGGTCAGCGTTCTTCTTGTCACATAAATCCACATAGTCCTGGTATACAGCTGGTAGTTCAGGGACTGACATGATTCCTTTAGGAACAGAGCAAGCTGAAACTTTTGGACTCATCTGTTTCTCTGGAAAGTGTAATTCCTTGGTCTCCCAGTTAATGGTAGGATTCTGAGCCTGCAGCCATGGTAGCCCTAGAATAATGGGAAAGTGGGGAGAAGAGATAAGCATAAAGGACAGTTTCTCTTGATGATCTTTACCCATAAGAACCCTCAAAGGCTCTGTTTCCTGATCCACTGGTCCAGAGGTCAGCAGGGAGCCATCCACAGTTTCCATCTGTACTGGAGTAGCCTTCTTCACTGAACGTATTCCCTGTTTCAGAGCAAAGGAGACATCCATAAAATTTCCACTTGCCCCTGAGTCGATCATAGCAGAGCTAGACACCCAAGCTGAGTCAACCCAGAGTTTGATGGAAAGAAAGCAATGAGAATTGTTTTTCTTACAACTCAGCTGGGACACCGCTGAGGAAACTTGAAAAATGGCAGCGTTTACACAGTCAACGTCCTCAGAGGTAACGGAGTTTAAGTCCGAGAAATCAAGATCTGTTGCTGCAGATCTCTCTGGAGCCTGAGGCTCGGACCTGACAGATCCCCTCTCGCAACACTCACAATGAATGAGTGCTGCAGTAGTCTTACGAGAACGGCTGGGGCAGTTTATAATGAAGTGCCCTGACTTACCACAATAGAAACATAGATTCTCCTTAAAACGATGTTCCTTGCGTGCATCACTAACCCGTCGTTGTAAAGAGTCTACCTGCATGGGTTCAGGTTCAGGTTCCCGTGTAATCCTACTCAAAGGTTCCTTAGCTGGAGAGGAAGGTAGGAAAAGGTTAGTACGATTGTTGTCGAACCATCTCTCTTGCCTGCGTTCAGTCAGACGAGTATCAATACGGATGCAGTAGTTAATAAAGTCACCTAACGCAGTGGGAGGGTCGGCACGAGCAAGTTCATCCTTAATCAGTGGAGATAACCCCTTTCGAAAAATAGATTTTTTGGCGGAACTGTCCCAGGTGGTATCAAGGGCCCATCTCCTGAAATCCAAGGCATATTCAGCTACCGAGTGCTTACCTTGGCGCAAAGCTAACATGGCTGCTTCAGCTGTTGCACCTCGATTGGGGTCATCAAACACCTGCCCCATGGCTGAAATAAAATCATCAAGGTGATTCAAACAATCATCCTCAGTCTCAATCAGAGGGTTTGCCCACATTAAAGCCTTGTTGGTAAGCAACATAATTATAGTAAGCACCTTAGATCGTTCAGTGGGAAATTGTGAAGCATGTGCAGAAAAAAAAAGATTGCATTGATTAATAAATCCCCTGAATTTCTCACGTTCACCGCCAAAACGAAAAGGGGCAACTTGGGAATCCCAGCACTCGGGGCTACGGCAGGAGCCTGGACTCGCCCCTCTAGAACCTCAATCCTGGCTCGCAAATCCTGGGTAGTCTGTCCAACCACTTGCAAATTGTGATTATTGAGGTCCTGTAGATTTGTAAAACGGGTCTTTATATTCTGCAAATCTGCAAGGATATTATCAGTCACTCCGCAAAGTTCCTTTATGCGGGCCTCCATTTTCCAGATCTTTTAAGACAGGATTACTGGAAGAAGAGGAGAGAAAAAAAAAACAATAGTGTTCACCTGTGGCAACACTGCAGAGAGAAAAAAAAATTAAGGGAACTGCTCACCTGGAATGGTTGTGAGGAGTCACAA
Source organism: Oophaga sylvatica (assembly GCA_033576555.1). Classification (NCBI taxonomy): domain Eukaryota; kingdom Metazoa; phylum Chordata; class Amphibia; order Anura; family Dendrobatidae; genus Oophaga; species Oophaga sylvatica. The sequence goes on from JARQOD010000010.1 coordinate 1,724,032, forward strand.
CCACTATCATCACAGAAAGTTTCAACCAGACATCTGATATCCAGAGTTACAGCAGACAAAAAAGAGAAAAGAAAGGAAAAAAAAAACAATAGTGTTTACCTGTGGTAACACTGCAAAAAGAAAAAACTTAAGGGAATTGCTCACCTGGAATGGTTGTGAGAAGTCACAACCACTGTCATCACAGAAAGCACAACCGGACGTCTGATATCCACAGTACAGCAGACACAGCCTTCCAGACCCAGCAGACACTAACGTTTTGGCTTCAGAATCTTGTAATGTATGTAGTACAGTTCATATAGCGTCTTGTGCTTGGGTGCGATGAAAACACAGGAGTCACAGGTTTGATATAGAAAAGTCCTGTATTACTTCATACAAGTTGGCAGAAATAGTCACACAGTTTGCAGACACAGAAACAGGAGACACAGCAGGCCAGAGTAATCCAAGCTCAGCAATCACTCTCCAATACAGATTCAGGATCTTCTTCTCTGTTACCGTAAGTCCATGCAAACGTGGGTCTTACAAAGAGCAGGGTTCAGAGTCCACAAGTGCTTCAGAGTTCCTCAGTAGGAATAGCTGGAGTACAAGGTCCAAGGCTTACAGGAGTCAAGTCACAGGTTCACTGCAGGCTAGATTCTGAAGCACTGATTGCTCAGCTGTGGCTGCTTAAGAAGCAAAGGAGAGAATCAGGGCGGGAACATGCAAGCTGCAAACTCCATTTTGACTGAGGGCAAGATAGCTGCAGCAAGACAGAAAGTAAAATGGCTGACGAACAAACTGAGTTTCAGGAATATATACATAGAACCTTACAGCCTGAACCTTGACCGGGTCCATTTCAATAACAGACGGAGACAAAATGAATCCCAGAAATGAAACCTTCTGTATGCCAAAAAGACACTTTGATCCCTTCACATATAGTGCATTCTCTCTCAAAATCTGGAACACAGTCTGAACATGTTTCACATGAGAGTCCCAGTCGTTGGAAAAAATCAGGATATCATCCAAATAAACGATCAGAAATTTATCCACAAAATCCCTGAAAATATCATTCATAAAGGATTGGAAGACGGAAGGGGCATTAGTAAGCCCAAAAGGCATCACTAGGTACTCAAAATGCCCCTCTGGGGTATTAAATGCCATCTTCCATTCATCCCCGTGCTTAATGCGAATCTATATATATTGTATTATACTCGCTAATCCCGCCCCCTGCACAGTAGCTCTGCCCCCACCACATTACCACACATAATCCCGCCCCTCACCACATTACCACACACAATCCCGCCCCCCCACCACATTGCCACACACAAACACATCACCACACACAATCCCGGCCCCCCACCACATTACCGCACATAATCCCACCCCCCACCACATTACCACACATAATCCTGCCCCCCCACCACATTACGACACATAAGCCCGCCCACCACCACATTACCACACATAATCCCGCCCCCCACCACATTGCCACACATAATCCCGCACCTCCACCACATTACTGCTCATAATCCCGCCCTCCCACCACATTACCGCTCATAATCCCTCCCCCACCACATTACTGCACATAATCCCGCCCCCCCACCACATTACTGCTCATAATCCCACCCCCACCACATTACCGCTCATAATCCCACACCCCAGCACATACCACACATAATTCCGCCCCACCACAATTATTGCTCATAATCCCATCCCCCCACCACATTACCGCTCATAATCCCACACCCCCACCACATTACTGTTCATAATCCTGCCCTCCCACCACATTACCGCTCATAATCCCCCCCACCACATTACCGCTCATAATCCCGCACCCTCACCATATTACTGCTCATAATCTTGCCCTCCCACCACATTACCACACATAATTCCGCCCCCCCACCACATTACTGCTCATAATCCTGCCCCCCACCACATTACTGTTCATCATCCCGCCCTCCCACCACATTACCACACATAATCCCGCCCCCCCCACCACATTACCACACATAATCCCGCCCCTCACCACATTACCACACATAATCCTGCCCCCCCACCACATTGCCACACATAATCCCGTCCTCCCACCACATTACTGCTCATAATCCCGGCCTCCACCACATTACCGCTCATAATCCCGCACCCCCACCATATTACTGCTCATATTCCCTCCCCCACCACATTACTACACATAATCCCGCCCCCCCACCACATTACTGCTCATAATCCCGCCCCCACCACATTACCGCTCATAATCCCACACCCCCAGCACATCACCACACATAATTCTGCCCCACCACATTATTGCTCATAATCCCATCCCCCACCACATTACCGCTCATAATCCCACACCCCCACCACATTACTGCTCATAATCCCCCCTCCCACCACATTACCGCTCATAATCCCGCCCCCCACCACATTACCGCTCATAATCCCGCACCCTCACCATATTACTGCTCATAATCTTGCCCTCCCACCACATTACCACACATAATTCTGCCCCCCCACCACATTACTGCTCATAATCCTGCCCCCACCATATTACTGCTCATCATCCCGCCCTCCCACCACATTACCACACATAATCCCGCCCCCCACCACATTACTGCTCATAATCCCGCCCCACCACATTACCGCTCATAATCCCACCCCCAGCACATCACCACACATAATTCTGCCCCCACCACATTATTGCTCATAATCCCATCCCCCACCACATTACCGCTCATAATCCCACACCCCCACACATTACTGCTCATAATCCCGCCCTCCCACCACATTACCGCTCATAATCCCACCCCCACCACATTACCGCTCATAATCCCGCACCCTCACCATATTACTGCTCATAATCTTGCCCTCCCACCACATTACCACACATAATTCTGCCCCCCCACCACATTACTGCTCATAATCCTGCCCCCACCATATTACTGCTCATCATCCCGCCCTCCCACCACATTACCACACATAATCCCGGCCCCCCCACCCATTACCACACATAATCCGCCCCTCACCACATAACCACACATAATCCTGCCCCCAACACATAACTGCTCATAATCCCGCCCCCCCACCACATTACCACACATAATCCCGCCCTCACCACATAACCACACATAATCCTGCCCCCCAACACATAACTGCTCATATCCCGCACCCCCACCACATTACCACACATAATCCAGCCCCCCACCACATTACCCACATAATCCCGCCCCCACCACATTACTGCTCATAATCCCGCCCTCCCACCACACAGTACCACACATTAATCCCGCCCCCACCACATGACTGCTCATAATCCCGCCACCCACCACATTACCGCTCATAATCCCGCACCCCACCACATTACTGCTCATATATCCCGCCCCCCACCACATTACTACACATAATCCCGCCCCCCACCACATTACCGCTCATAATCCCGCACCCCCATCACATTACTGCTCATAATCCTGCCTCCCACCACATTACCGCTCATAATCCCGCCCCCACCCATTACCGCTCATAATCCCGCCCTCCCACCACATTACCACACATAATCCCCCACCACACTACCACACATAATCCCGCCCCCACCACATTACCACACATAATCCCGCCCACCACATAACTGCTCATAATCCCGCACCTCCACCACATTACCACACATAATCCTGCCCCCCACCACATTACCACACATAATCCCGCCCCCCACCACATTACTGCTCATAATCCCGCCCTCCCACCACATTACCACACATAATCCCGCACCCCCACCACATTACTGCTCAAAATCCCACCCTCCCACCACATTACTGCTCAGAACCCTGCCCCCACCACATCACCACACACAATTCCACCCCCACCACATCACCGCACACAATACAATCCTGCCCGCCACATTACCTCACATAATCCTGCCCACTCACCACATTACTGCTCATAATCCCGCCCGCCAACACATTACCACACATAATCCCGCCCCCCCCACCACATAACTGCTCATAATCCCGCCCCCACCACATTACCGTTCATAATCACGCCCCCCACCACATTACCACACATAATCCCGCCCCCCCACCTCAATTACCGCACATAATCTTGCCCCCAACCACATTACCACACGCAATCACACCACATCACCACACATAATCCCGGACCCCCACCACATCACCACACATAATCCAGGCCTCCACCACATCACCTCACATAATCCTGCCCCCACCACATTACCACACATAATCCCGCCCCCACACATTACCCCTCATAATCCCGCCCCCACCATATTAACGCTCATAATCCCGCCCCCACCACATTACCACACACAATCCCGCTCCCCACCACATCGCCACACACAATCCCACCCCCCACCACATCACCACACATAATCCCGGCCCCCCACCACATCAGCTCACATAATCCTGCCCCCACCACATTACCACACATAATCCTGCCCCCCCACCACACTACCACACATAATCCCGCCCCCCCACCACATTACCACACATAATCCCGCCCACCCACATTACCACACAAGGCTCCGTCCCCACACATTACCACACGAGGCTCCGTCTCCACACATTACCACACGAGGCTCCGTCCCCCCACATTACCACACGAGGCTCCGTCCCCATACTTTACCACATGAGGCTCCGTCCCCACACATTACCACACGAGGCTCCGTCCCCCCACATTAACACACGAGGCTCCGTCCCCCCACATTACCACACGAGGCTCCGTCCCCACACATTACCACACGAGGCTCCGTCCCCACACATTACCACACGAGGCTCCGTCCCCACACATTACCACACGAGGCTCTGTCAACACACATTACCACACGAGGCTCCGTCCCCCCACAGTACCACACGAGGCTCCGTCCCCATACATTACCACATGAGGCTCCGTCCCCACACATTACCACACGAGGCTTCGTCCTCACACATTACCACATGAGGCTCCGTTCCCCCACATTAACACATGAGGCTCCGTTCCCCACATTAACACACGAGGCTCCGTCCCCACACATTACCACATGAGGCTCTGTCCCCACACATCACCACACGAGGCTCCGTCCCCACACTGTTATGATCTGCTACAAGCACTAAGGAAAGGTGGGAATTCTGTCCCTACAATAGGACTGAGCTGGATCCCTACGATGTAACGGGGAACCTGATCCTGCGACCAGACCCGCTAAAGTCCTCAGCTAGTCTGAACGAAGACCTATAGTTGTGAGGGAGGAATCCCTACAAGATCTAGGGACTGGGTGAAAGGTGGACACCTCCTAACAGAAAGTGTAGCAGGGAAAATAAAACAGAAAACAAATACTAAGAGATCCTCAGATCAAGCAAAACTGACAGAGTAAGGCACCTAAGCACCCGGCTAGCTTAAGAGTAGATAATACAATGAAGTCCAGCAAAGCCAGAAGGGCGGAGCCAGACTAAATAGGGTAAAAAGGTCATGTGACCAGCAAACTGAAACAAAACCTAACAAGAGGGTTCTAACAGTACCCTCCCTTCTAAGAGGATCCTCCGGATCCCCTAGGACTTAGGCTTATCCGGAAATCTCTTGTGAAACGCTCTGACAAGTCTAGACGCAGAAACATCATCCGCCCTCACCCATGAGTTATCCTCGAGTCCATAACCCTTCCAAGCGACGAGGTACTGCAAACCCCCTCTATACCGTCTAGAATTTAGGATGCGGGAAATCTCTTATTGCCCGTCCTCCACCACCAGGGGAACAGTGGCCAACACGTCTCCCTCTGAGACCTCAGCTTTTTTCAAGAGAGAAACATGAAACACCGGATTAATCTTCAAGGAGGTAGGAAGCTCCAACTTAACAGCAGATTGGTTAATAACCTGAAGCACCTTAAAGGGCCCTACAAACTTGGGACCCAATTTCTTAGACGGAATCCTCAAGCGCAGATTCTTAGAGGACAACCAGACCATGTCACCAATAGCAAACAAAACCTCTTGTCGTTTTCTATCAAAATACACTTTGGATCTTTTGTTAGCCTCCTGAAGATTACCACGCACATCAGTCCAAACTCTCTCCAAAACACCAGAAAAATTCTCCTCTTCAGGTACAGCCGATCCCAACTTGGAAAATGACCCAAATGACCGATGTCTCCCAGTACAACAAAAAAAAGGTGAACAACCAGCAGAAGCGGATGTATGGTTGTTAAGAGCAAACTCAGCAAGTGGCAGAAACTCAGACCACCCCTCTTGATTATCAGTCACAAAACAACGCAAGAACTGCTCAACATCCTGGTTTTTTCCTTTCTGTCTGGCCATTAGACTCAGGAAGGATGATATCCGGATGAAAACGACAAATGAACTCCCAACCTGTCACAAAAAGAGCGCCAAAAATGAGCCACAAACTGAGGTCCCCTATCAGAAACAATGTCAGTAGGAACACCATGCAGTCTGACTATTTCCTTGACAAAGGCCTTAGCGAGAGTCTTAGCGCAGGGCAGTTTGATGAAAGGAACCAAGTGACACATCTTGCTAAAACGGTCCACGACCACCCAGATGACAGTGAAACCCTCAGAGGGGCGAAGGTCAGTAATAAAGTCCATAGCCAAATGTGTCCAAGGTGCACTAGGGACCTCCAGAGGGCAAAGCAACCCCGCAGCAGGAGTATGAGAAGACTTAGATCTAGCACACACAGCGCCTTGACGCACCCACTTAATGACTTCCTTCTGCCATCCTGGCAACCAAAAACTGCGACCCACAAGTCTCTTGGTCTCAGAGATTCCAGGATGACCTGCCAACCGAGAGTCATGACATTCAACAAACAAATCTCTCCTCAGGGTACCAGGCACAAACAACCTCCCATGCGGCGTGTTAGATGGGGCATTCTCCTGTGCTTTAAGAATCTCATCTTCCAACACGGAGTCCAAAACAGCAATAACAACCCCCTCTTGCAAGATGTTTTCCTCCTCCTCCTCAGTACCCACCATAGGAGAAAAGCTGCGAGACAAAGCATCAGCTTTAACATTTTTAGTACCTGGGATGTAAGTAACGGTAAAATTAAACCGTGAGAAAAACAGTGCCCACCTAGCCTGACGGGCATTCAAGCGTTTGGCAGCATCAAGGTAGATTAGATTTTTATGATCGGTGAAGACTTGAATGGGAAATTTCGCTCCCTCCAAAAAATGACGCCAGTGTTCAAATGCGAGTTTAATTGCCAACAATTCCCGATTACCGATATCATAATTTAGTTCAGACTCAGAACATTTTTTTGAAAAAAAAGCACAGGGATGTACTCCATCCGTCTTTGCCTGAGACAACACCGCGCCGACCCCCACAGAAGAAGCATCAACCTCAACCAAAAATGGTTTAGTCACATCAGGCTGCGTAAGGATGGGAGCAGAGCTGAACCTCTCCTTTAGCAACACGAAAGCCTCAATGGCCTCAGTAGTCCACTGAACCGCATCAGCACCTTTCCTGGTGAGATCGGTCAGGTTTGGCAATCACAGAAATTTTTTTTTATGAATTTTCTATAATAATTGGCGAACCCCAAAAACCTCTGTATTGATTTCACACCAATAGGTCTAGGCCAATCCTGCACAGCTTGCACTTTCACCGGGTCCATCTCAAAACCTTCACTGGAGACAATGTAACCCAAAAAACTAAGTCTCTGTACAGCGAACTCACATTTTTCTAGTTTGGCAAAAAGTGAATTACACTATGTAACAAATTTTTATTTATTTTTTGTTCCTGGGTCCAAAGTGTGTTTTCCCAACCTGTTATGCCTAAAACAAATAGAAAATAGTTGTTGTTTCACAAAACCTTTGCTTTTGTGATCAGGACAATGGCATTTTGAAATTTGTCTGTTTTCGGGAAAACATTCAAAATAAAACAATAAAAAAAATTAACCATACACATATTTGGCATCGCCGTGTTCAGAATCGCCCGATCTATCAATAAAGAAAAAGGATTAACCCAATCGCTACACGGCAAAGCGACAAAAAAATTAAAAACGCCAGAATTACGTTTTTTTTTTTGGTCACTGCGACATCGCATTAAAATGCAATAACGGCGATCAAAAGAACGTATCTGCACAAAAGTGGTATCATTAAAAATGTCAGCTCGGCACGCAAAAAATAAGCCCTCACCCAACCCATATCATGAAAAATGGAGATGCTACGGGTCTTGGAAAATGGCTCAATTTTTTTTTTTTTTAGCATTCTTTGTATTTTTTTTTTCACCACTTAGATAAAAGAGAACCTAGACATGTTTGGTGTCTATGAACTTGTAATGACATGGCTAATCATAATGGCAGATCAGTTTTAGCATTTAGTCAACCTAGCAAAAAATCCAAGCTAAAAACAAGTGTGGGATCTCACTTTTTTTGCAATTTCACCACACTTGGAATTTTTTTCCCGTTTTCGAGTACACGACATGGTGTCGTTCAAAAGTACAACTCGTCTCGCAAAAAATAAGCCCTCACATGGCCATATTGACGGAAAAACCTCTGAAGGTGCTGATGCCACCACTGCATATCAAGTTAGGCTTTATCAAGTAATTTGTCACTGCGCTTGACAAGGTGTCAGCAGCTTTCAAGTACCTCCAAGATCTCTTTCAAAAGCTGTCCGAGGCAAAAGGTCAAGGCTGATATCTTCGTCGGACTGCAGATCAAGAAGATCATAGAATGTGACAAGTTTGCCAAGTTGCTGAACAGGACGGAGAAAGCGGCTTGGAACGGTTTTGTTGCAGTGGTTCATGGCTGCCTGGGTAATCACAAGGCTGAAAACTATGTACAGTTGGTTCAGACTCTCATAAAGAATTACGCCATAATGGGATGCAGAATGTTTCCCAAAGTCCATATCCTTGACGCTCCTCTTGACAAGTTCAAGGAGAACATGGGAGCTTAGAGGAGCAAGGCGAGCGCTTTCATCAAGATATCTTGGACTTTGAACGTCGTTACCAAGGACAGTATAATGAAAGCATGATGGGGGACTACATTTGTCGGCTTCTTCGAGAAAACGGTTTGCAGTACACTAGCAAATCTAGAAAAACTACTCATTTCTGAACTTTTTTGAGTGATTTTTGACCATCTATTTACCATGCAAGTGTTGTTTTTTATCAGACCGCATGAACGAAAATATAATTTCCTTTTTTTGACACAATAAATACGAAATTTTTCTGGCCTGTAGTCATAAAATCAAAGTTTTTGCTGAATGTAGTCATTTTTCCATAGTCTTTAAACATAAGCAGTTGAAATATTACACTTGGAAGCCAGGAGCAAAAATTGTGTTACATAGTGTTATCACTCAGTAACTGTAATACTTCACGCACACTCCTCCAATGAGACTCCAAATCTGGTGAATAAATCAAAATGTCATCTAAATACACAACCACACTTCTGCCGATCAAAGGTCTAAGGATGTCATTAATAAGATTCTGAAAAAATGCCGGAGCACTGGAAAGTCCAAAGGGCATGACCAGATTCTCAAAATGACCCAGTGGAGTGTTAAACGCAGTCTTCCATTCATCCCGCTCCTTCATGCGCAACAAATTGTATGCCCCTCGAAGATCAATTTTCGAGAACCACTTGGCCCCCACTAACTGATTAAACAAATCAGGAATCAATGGCAGTGGGTAAGGATTGCGTACAGTAATCTTATTAATCTCACGAAAGTCTAGACAAGGCCGTAAACCGCCGTCCTTTTTTTTAACAAAAAAATATCCAACCGCCACAGGAGATTTGGAAGGCCTAATGTGACCGGCGGCCAAGCTTGTCTGTATGTATTCCTCCAAAGCCTTTCTCTCGGGAATAGTCAAATTAAATAAACGACTTTTAGGAAGAGTCGCTCCAGGGACAAATTCAATTGCACAATCATAATCTCTATTGTAACGCTGGTATTGTCTGTACTTTGTTTTCCAGCGTTACTTTGCATGTTTTTTGCATTAACCCTTTTGCTCCTTTCCCCCTAACCAGCTGGGATACTGTTGTCTGTTACCTATATGGATGCTGCTCAGTTCCCGGCTCTGCTGCGTACCCGTACTTGCGTGAGTGGCTCCGCTGCTTTGCATGATCGCCCGCATGTGCGGTTCCTGACTTGCTGTGAAAGCCGTCCGTAGCTTGCAAAGTCCTCTGCAGTGGTGCATGACTTACTGCGTGGTTGGCAGCAGCCATTGTTGGGTTCCCTCTGTGTTGTGCTGTCTGGCTCTGCATAGGGGGCGCGGCCCACACCTGTCCTGCTTTTATGTGGATTGGGTGTTTACTAGAATTACTGCTCCAGCCTATCGCTGTGAAGCAGCTCATATATAAAGTTCCCCAGCCCTAGTGGGCATTGCCAGAGCTTCACATTGAATCCACACTGAATCCCTGAACCTAGCCGTATGTGGTTGTGTGTTCAGCTCCTGCTCTGAATTTGATCAGCTCTGGAGAGCTGATTCCCTCTTCCTGATGTGTCTTGTTCCCTGATCCTGGATCAAACCCGGTACCTGAATGTCTGAATTGTGTCTTGTGTTTCCGCCTATGCTGGGGGCTGATTACCCAGATCGCCGTTCCTGGAGGCTGTGTATCCAGGCCTGTTCCTGCTGTGTCTAATTACCTGAACCCCTGATCCTGGATCGCATCCTGTACCTGACTGTCTGAACTGTGTCCTTTGTGTTATGTTCCTGAAATCCTGCTGTGTCCAGAACCCTGTGCCAGTGACTGTGAATCCTTGCTATATAACCTGAGTTCATCTTGGAAGAAGGAGTCCGGTGTGTGCTGAGTTTCTGTTACTCTGTGCTCAGCCTCTGTGCAATCCCCAGCCAGCTCCCGTTGAGCCTGGCGGGGCTTGCACCAGACCGCTGGGGTTCCTTTTCAGGTCGCTGCCAGATGTCCGGATCCTATGCCTGATGACCATGGCCTGATGTCCGATGTCCGACGACCACTTCCAGATGTCCGGATCCTATCCTTCCTGCCTGATGTCCGGATCCTGCCGATCATTGCCAGATGTCCGGAGTCCGAGGCCTGTGTTCCAGTCCGTGTTCCTGTGATCCAATCCATGTTCCTGTCCGTGTTCCTGACTCCCTGAGACCCAATCCGTGTTCCTGACTCCCTGAGATCCAATCCATGTTCCTGTCTGTGTTCCTGACTCCCTGAGATCCAATCCGTGTCCCTGTTGTTCCTGTGCAGTCTAACTCTGTTTCAGCCATCAGCTCCTGATTCCAGTTATCTGCCTGTTATCTGTCGGCTTGCCTGTCTGCATCCGACTGCAGCTCCATCCGGAAGTTCGGACATCATCTGCAGAGATCCCCGGCTCTTGCCTGCTCACCTGGGAGCGATCATCTGCCATCCGACTGCAGCTCCATCCGGAAGTTCAGACATCATCTGCAGAGATCCCCGGCTCTTGCCTGCTCACCTGGGAGCGATCATCTGCCATCCGACTGCAGCCTACCTGGAGGCTCCACCATATCAGGTCGTATATACCTGCCTGTCTAGAGTCTGCCTGGTCACTTACCGTGACAACCTGCCTGTCCAGAGACTGCCTGGTCACTTGTCGTGACAACCTGCCTGTCCCAGAGACTGCCTGGTCACTTGCCGTGACAACCTGCCTGCCCTGGTCACTTGCCGTGACAACCTGCCTGCCCTGGTCACTTGCCGTGACAACCTGCCTGCCCTGGTCACTTGCCGTGACAACCTGCCTGCCTGGTCACTTGCCGTGACAACCTGCCTGCCTGGTCACTTGCCGTGACAACCTGCCTGCCCTGGTCACTTGCCGTGACAACCTGCCTGTCCCAGAGATTGCCCTGGTCACTAGCCGTGACAACCTGCCTGTCCCAGAGACTGCCTGGTCACTTGCTGTGACAACCTGCCTGTCCCAGAGACTGCCTTGGTCACTTGCCGTGACAACCTGCCTGTCCTGCCGGTTCCTCCTTGGTCTACCCTGTGATGACGTCTGTCCTGGGTCGGTGTCTGATGTTCTCCTGCTGAGCCTGTGCTACGCCTGAGGCCTGAGAGAGAGGCCGTCCTAGTATGCCCGTGCCAGATGACCCTGGACTTCATCAACCCGTGATGACCCCGCCATCGTCTGACGTTCGTCCTGGGCCGGTGTCTGATGTTCTCCAGCTGAGCCTGTGCTACGCCCGAGGCCTGAGAGTGAGGCCATACTAGTATGCCCGTGCCAGATGATCCTGGACTTCATCAACCCGTGATGACCCCGCCATCGTCTGAAGTCTGTCTGAGGTCGGTGTCTGATGTTCTCCTGCTGAGCCTGTGCTACGCCTAAGGCCTGAGAGAGAGGCCGTCCAAGTATGCCTGTGCCAGATAACCCTGGACTGCATCTACCCGTGATGTCCTCCAGCACTCGTCTGTGATCCTGAGTTGTGTACCCTTCTCTGATGTGCGGAATCGGGAGCCCGGTCTTATGTTCTGTTTATGTACTTTGTTTCTTTAAGTAAACTTTATGTTTCTTCTTACCTGAAGTTGTGCGTGTTGTCTAGTCCTGCAGGTCGCCACCTTGCCCACATGCTCAGCTGCCACGGATCCCGGTCGCTGCCCTTCCCTAGTCCGGCAGGCCCGGGTCTCCCTCCGTGGTCCAGTGGGTCCACATTCTCTTACCATCTGGGACCCATGCCTCACGTCGTCGTGGACTGGCGGCGTGGGAGCATTGGCTAGCTAGGCAAGCTATGCCATGTCCCGACGCCCCACAGCCGTGGGAAGCGCCACATCTATGAGGAGGCAATACCTGCGATTCCTTATCAGAAAAAACTTTCCAAAAATCCTGAATAGGTACAGGTAACTCCCCCTTAACTACAGCAGCAATACGCCCATTACAACACTTGTCATAACACTTAGGACTCCAGGACTTAATTTCATTGGTAGACCAATCCAGTACCGGATTGTGCAATTTTAACCAGGGTAACCCCAAAATCACCGGTGAGGGCAAATTATTCAAAACTACCAAATCCAAATTCTCTTGATGAACACCATTAATAGTAAGAGGAAATTCACAGATATGGTGAGTAACATTTTTCAAGTGAGAACCATCCACAGACACCACATTAATAGGGGAAGACAGAAGTTTGGGTTTTAATTTTAGTTTTTCCAAAAATTTCCCATCAATCACATTGAGAGTTGAACCACAATCCACAAATACCCGAAACTCCATTAATTCCTCCTCAACAGCAGTGGTAGCAGAAAGAAAGACACCTTTATTGTTTAAACAAGCTATGCGGGCGAAACTGACCTCATTTTTTTTTTCTCTTTATTCATTCGAAGCACACAGTTCTTAATAAAATGCTCAGATTTGCCACAATAGAAACACAAGCCCTTAGCAAATCTGCGTTCTTTTTCGCGAGAGTGAGGTGTCATTGCTCCAATTTCCATCGGCTCTCCAATGTCAGTACATTCCTTCTCCAAACTTGGAGCTGACAAGGCAGATTTACTCTCATTAACCCTTGCACGCAGTCTCCTATCCACCCGTATGGCTAATTGCATAGCCTCTTGCAAGTTACCAGGTATGGGATAAGCAATCAGCAAATCTTTAACCCTTTCACTTAACCCTGCAAGAAATAAACTTTTCAAAGCTGAATCGTTCCAGCCCACCTGAGTGGACCACCTTCGGAAGTGAATACAATATTTTTCCACATTACCTGATCCCTGTCTCAAACGTCTCAATTCTGTCTCAGCTGATGAAACACGATCCGGATCGTCATACAATAACCCCAAAGCAAAAAAAAACTATCCACAGATCTAAAGCATGGATCACTAGGCTGCAGAGAAAAGGCCCAGTCCTGAGGTTCTTTGCGCAAAAGTGACATTATGAACCCTATGCGCTGTGATTCATCACCAGAGGATCTGGGTCTCAAACGGAAATACAACAAGCAAGCATTTTTAAAAGAAAAAAAATCTTGTTGTTCACCAAAAAATAAATCAGGCAAACGTACCTTAGGCTCCACGAAATGTGCTCCAGAACAACTACTCACGTGTTGCTTTATCTCAGCCACCTCCAGAGAAAGTCCCTGCAGGCGTTGAACCAAATCCTGAACCGAGGCCATGATGGAAACAGAAAATCTTTCCTTAGAGATTTTTTTTCTTTTTCTTGGCTGGACTTACTGTTATGATCTGCTACAAGCACTAAGGAAAGGTGGGAATTCTGTCCCTACAATAGGACTGAGTTGGATCCCTACGATGTAACTGGGAACCTGATACTGCAACCAGACCCGCTAAAGTCCTCAGCTAGTCTGAACGAAGACCTATAGTTGCGAGGGAGGAATAAAACAGAAAACAAATACTAAGAGATCCTCAGATCAAGCAAAACTGACAGAGTAAGGCACCTAAGCACCCGGCTAGCTTAAGAGTAGATAATACAATGAAGTCCAGCAAAGCCAGAAGGGCGGAGCCAGACTAAATAGGGTAAAAAGGTCATGTGACCAGCAAACTGAAACAAAACCTAACAAGAGGGTTCTAACACACACATTACCACATGAGGCTCCGACCCCACACATTACCATACGAGGCTCTGTCCCCACACATTGCCACACGAGGCTCCGTCCCCCCACATTAACACACGAGGCTCCGTCCACCCACATTACCACACGAGGCTCCGTCCCCACACATTACCACACAAGACTCCGTCCCCACACATTACCATACGAGCATCTTACAGAATCCAGTTTGTTTTCAATTTTACACTGTGACTAAAATGTATCATTAGTATTATTCCGATTTTTGATGATTATTATTGTTATTAACTTCATTTTAATTTCATTTACCACCTGTGTAAGCGCTATTGAATGTTATCATTATTTACTTTAGTTTAATCACCAGTAGTGTTAATTAGATAGCAATGAGCGTGCCGAGCGTTAGCTGGCTGGAAACAGCTAGTTAGGTTATACGCCCCCTGAGGTCAAGCTTGGTAAACCAACTAGCACTTTTCACGCTGGAAAATAGGTCAGAAATCAAGGGTAACGGATATTGATATTTAACAGTGATTTTATTCAGGAGGCGATAGTTAATACACGGTCTCAATGAACCATCCTTTTTGGCCACAAAGAATATGACCCTTCTCCAAAGACTCCTTGATGTAAGATCGCATAGCATCGTGTTCAGGTACAGATAAATTAAAAAGGCGACCTTTAGGAAATTTACCACCAGGCACTAACTCAATAGCGCAATCATAGCTCCTGTGAGGAGGTAAGGATGCAGACTTACTCTCACTAAACACATCAGAAAAATCTGTCAAAAAGTCAGGGACATCCTGAGACTGGGGAGAGGCAGAAAAAACAGGAGTGTCAGTATTAACACATTGGCAGCCGCAATTGGTCACAGACACAGATTTCCAATCCAAAACCGGATTATGAGTCTGTAACCAAGAGAAACCCAGTACAATAATGTCATGCAGATAATGCAACACCAGAAATTTGCAACTCTCCTGATGATCTGGTTCAACCCTCATTATCACCTGAGTAGAAAATTGGGGTTTATTCACCGCCAAAGGGTTAGAATCAATGCCCAGCAAAGGAATAGACTTCCGCAGGGGTATCATGGGAAACCCATAACGTTTGGCAAAGTCAAAATCCATCAGGTTAATAGCTACTCCTGAATCAACAAAAGCCTGAGCAGAAAATGTGGACAGGGAGCAAATGAGGGTAACAGTCAAGAGACATTTAGTCTAAACACTACCAAAGACAACTGAGAGCGCAAAACGTCTTCCCCGCTTAGGGCAGATGGAAATAGCATGAGAAGCGTCACCACAGTAGAAACATAACCCATTGCGCTTTCGAAACTCATGACACTGAGCCCCAGAAATCACTCCATCACACTGCATGGCCTCAGGAGCTGGCTCACAAGGCAACACCAATACACGCATACTTCTGCGCTCACGCAAACGTCTGTCAATTTGAATAGCCAAAGACATAGAATCATTGAGACCAGAGGGAACAGGGAATCCCACCATAACGTCCTTTACATTTTCTGACAGACCCTTCCGAAAAAGGGCTGCCAAAGCATCATCATTCCATTTGGTCAGGACTGCCCACTTTCGGAATCTCTGACAGTACAGCTCAGCGTCTTCACGACCCTGATTTAATGCCAACAAGGTCTTTTCAGCTTGACCAGTGACATTAAGTTCATCGTACAATAACCCCAGAGCCTGAAAAAATACATCAACATCATTCAAAACAGGATCCCCAGGTGTCAGGGAAAAAGCCCAATCCTGAGGGTCACCGCGCAGCAGAGAGATGACAATTTGAACCTGCTGTGCTGCGTTCCCTGAGGACTTAGGCTTCAAGGCAAAAAACAACTTACAGTTATTTTTGAATTTCAGAAATTTAGACCGATCCCCCAAAAATAAATCTGGTATGGGAATCCTAGGTTCCACAACCGGCAACCTAGCAAGATAGGTAGCAATATTCTGAACCTCATTGGCAAGCCGCTCCACACGGCCAGACAACTGTGCAAACTCCATTGAGGACAAAAAAAATTCCTCCTCAGCACCCAGAGAAAAAGAGGGAAAAAATGCAACAAACAGAGAAAAAAAATTCTGACAACTCCCTTTTTTCTTTTTCCTGTTTTACTATTTTTCCCTTCTGTTGAGTACCATATAATTTTCAGTTTGGCCGGTAATACTGTTATGTTTCGGTAGCTGAGGAGAAACAGCAAAAATAGCCAAAGTAGCAATACACCAGAGAGGCTGGAAACTACTGGGTTGCAGGACCCTAAACTAACCGCAACACTAGAAGTAGCCGTGGAGCGTACCTACGGTGATCCTAGACGCCTCGTCACAGCCGGAGAGATAGCTACACCTAAAGGCAGAAATATGAAAGCTAACTGCCCCGTAGCAGAACCCCCAAAGAAAAAGGAAGCCCCCAAACATGTAATGGTGGTTAGACAAGAAGAAAGTACAAACACAGACAGAAAGTAGAATGAGCAAATGCTGGGGCCCAATTCTGTCTAGATAGAAAAGTATAGGAAAGAATTCTGACTGCAACCCAAAAAACCCTGACAAAAATACCAACACTTCTGATTAACAAAAAACCTGAGATCACACTATCTCTACCACCTAAATCAGATTTCTGGTGTAACACAGCAATTCAGCAAATAAAAAGTGACACAGGAACAGAGCAAAAGTGCAAACACAAACTGAGCACAAATGCAGCGCCAGGCCCCAACAGGGGACCAGGCTGAAGTCCACTGCAAGGCAGCAAACCAGCAAGGAAAATCCAACCAGAGGAAAAAAAAAGCAATTCACTTATCTGAATCAAAGCAGGAATGCAAGCTGAGCTCCAACCAAGACCTGAAAGAACAATTGATTACCGGCAAGGCTGATGGGAGTTCAGGTCACTTATATCAGACCATTCGGACCCAGCTGAAAGCCATTCAGCAATTGAGTCATTACCCTCAGCAACCACCGGAGGGAGCCCCAGCTCCGAAGTCGCCTCCAATGTGTTCACAACAGGGGGCCCACTCGCAGTCATAGACACCGGCGTACTATGAGGGGCCCTGTGCCAGTGCCGTCGCCCACGAGTGGGCCCCACCCGCTTGCTCAGGGCCCCAGCACTTGCAATACTTACCTCTCCCTGCTGCACCGCCGTGACATCTTCCGCGTTTCCTGACAGTGACATTCAGGTCAGAGAGCACATCTGTATGCCCTCTGCCTGAACAGTCCAAGTGCAGAGAGCTGGAAAATGGCGACGCTAAGGAGTCCAGAGTAGAGCAGTGCCCAACGAGGAGAGGTATTTCATTTTTTTTAATGTTTGGAGAAATATATGGGGAGCATTATAAACTGGAGAATTATATATCTGGCCTATCATACACTTGAGCATCATAGATAGGACCCATTATACACTGGAGCATTATAAATGGGGCCCATTATATAGGCCCATCATACACTGGAGCATCATCCATGGGGCCCATCATATACTGGAGCATCATATGGGGCCCTGTTGTAAGCATGTTGGAAATGACTTCTGAGTTGGGGCTCCCTCTCGTGGTTGCTGAGGGTATTGAACCAGTGTTGAATAGTAGAAGTCCATCACCTTCGAGCAATGACTGGCAATCAGGAGAGACTGACTGGGCTGATATAAGTGAGCTGCCTTCCCATGATCCTCACCGGTGATCAATTGTTGTTTCCTGGTTCATTTGGAAGTCAGCTGGTGTCTTGCCTTCTTTTGCTACTTTCAGATAAGATATTTTCTGCTTGTTTCTATTGTGTTTGCAATTTCCATTTTTTGTCTGCACTTTTGTGGGAGGTTAGCCGGTTCCCCTCCAGGGGCCTGTGCTACTCTCTGTTTTTCAGTAGCCACTGTTTATTTGTTCCATTGCTCTGTCCCTGCTATTTGAATGGCTGGGGTTAGCCGCTTGGTCACACCAGAGATCTGATTAAGCGGGTGGCGAGATCGTGTGTCTAAGCAATTTTTTAAATCACACGTGTTGGAATTTTCTAGGGTTTTGTGGGTTGCAGATAGTATTCTGTCCTGTCCTATCTAGGCAGTGTTTGGCCCCAGCGTTTGCTCACTCTATTTTCTGCCTGTTTGTGTTTGTTCTTGTCTAACCACCATTATGTGTTTGGGGGCTACCTATTCCTTTGGGGCTCTACTCCGGGCAGTTAGCTTTCCTGTTTCTATCTTCAGGTGTAGCTAATCTCTCCGGCTGTGCCGAGGCGTCTAGGTCACCGTAGGTATGTCCCACGGCTGCTTCTAATTGTGCGGTTAGCTTAGGGATCTGCAACCCATTAGTTCCCAACCTCTCTGGGTGTTTGGCTGCCTTTGCTGTTTTTTCCTCCTGTCCTCCTTGGCTACCAAATCATAACAGGGCCCATTATATATGGAGCATTATATAGGCCCATCATACACTGGAGCATCATATGGGCCCATCATATACTGGAGCATCATATGGGGCCCATTATGTATGGAGCATTATATAGGCCCATCATACACTGGAGCATCATCCATGGGGCCCATCCTATACTGGTGCATCATATGGGGTTCATTATTTATGGGGCATCATATAGGATATGGAGCATCATATGGAGCACATATGAGGCCTATTCTGTATGGAGCATTATATGGAGCCCATTCTGTAAGGAGCATTATATGGGGTCCATCATATACTGTATGGAGCTTTATATGCGACTCATTATACTGTATGGAGCAATATGTGGAGCTCATTATACTCTATGGGGACCGTCCTATACTGTATGGCACATTATATGGGGACCATCATATACTGTAGCATTATGTGGAGCTCTTCATATACTGTATGGAACATTATATGGGACCAATTATTCTGTATGGAGCAATATATGGGGCTCATTATTCTGTATGGCGCACTATGTGGTGGCCATAATACTGTATGGAGGAATATACTGTCCGTTTTTTGAGCTATTGTAGAATTTACAATAGATATCAGTCATGTAATGTAAGAAGTGAAGTATTTGGCATTGTACTATACCTATATTTCTGTGCCGTATCGGAGGATCATGAATTGTGGTATGTGTTAAAGGGACCCACTGACACTCTTTCGCCCGGGGCACACGAAAACCTGGAGCCAGCCTGCCCCCCCCACAACTTTAGCCAAATAACCCCCAGCTTTCAATGCGTTACTATTATTATAAAGTAAATTAAGGTTGACAAGCTTAAGTAATAAGAATTGATGTCGTTGGCATTGAAATGGGCAATGTAGGTGTGTTTACTGTCCTCCACTGACTGCCGACTTTTCTTCCCCATTGACTTGCATTGGGTTTTGTGTTTCAGTCGGACCTTCGACTTTTTCCGATAGTCGGCCGATTTCGTTCGACTCGACTTTTGTGAAAGTCGGGTGGTCCGAAACCCGACTCGACCCTCCCTGAGGCAAAGTTGCTCATCTCTAATCTTTGTCATTGTACTATACCTATATTTCTCTGCTGTATCTGTGCATTATGAATTGTGATATGTGTTAAAGGGGCTACTGAGACTTTCACCCGGGGCCCACAAAAATCTGGAGCGGCCCTGTATGCACTGCACAGTACCACTCCTCTTGTCCTGTATACATACGAAGAGGCGACATTGGACTTTGGGAGGGTCAATATTGGTTTAGTATTTTCAATATTACTATGGCCAAATAAAATATTGGAAAACCTTTTTAAATGGATTATCCCAAGTAATCCACTCTCCTCTAGATAGGGGATAACGTTCCAATTGCTGGAGATCCGACTGCTGGGACCTCCATGATCCTGAAAATCGGAGCTCTGTAGAGCAGCATGTAAATGCAGCTGTGGTTGATCATACGCACTATGGCGCCATTCACATGTGGCTCTTCAAATATCTCCTTTTAGAAGAGTGAGGGGCACGACAAAGTAAAGTAAAATTCACTTATCGGGGTGAGGAGTGTTATAGTTTGTGAGCTGGTGGGGTTTCTGTGGCAGGGCTGCTTTTTTGTCCTAGTCCGGCCCTGCGCACACACACACTGTATATGTCGTACGCACCACACACACACAAACACACACTGTATATGCCGTACACACCACACACATACAGACACACACACTGTATACGCCATACGCACCACACGCACACACTGTATACGCCATACGCCACACACACACACACACACACACACACACACACACTGTATATGTCGTACGCACCACACACACACAAACACACACTGTATATGCCGTACACACCACACACACACAGACACACACACGCCATACGCGCCACACACACACCACACACTGTATACGCCGTATGCACCACACACACACTGTATACGCCGTACGCACCACACACTCACACTGTATACTCCGTACGCACCACACACACACATTATATTCGCCTTACGCACCACACACACACTGTATACACCGTATGCACCACACACACTGTATGCGTCATACGCACCACACACACACTGTATACGCCATACACACACACTGTATACGCCGTATGCACCACACACACACTGTATATGCCGTACGCACCACACACACACACACACACTGTATACGCCGTACACACACACACTGTACACGTCGTACGCACCACACACACACTGCATACGCCGTACACACCACACACACTGTATACGCCGTACGCATCACACACACACTGTATATGCTGTACGCACCACACACACTGTATACGCCGTACTCAACACACACACTCTGCATATGCCGTACGCTTTCTCCCACACACACACACAAATGCACACACTGTATACGCCGTACGCAGCCTCTTGCGAGTTACCACCAGACAGCCAACAAGGGGGATAGCACATGGGGTAGACAGGTCAAAGAAGAGAGCACAGACAGGAGAAGTCAGCACATGGGGAAAGAGAGATTCTCAACGCTGCAAAGCCTGCCCCCATCGTGACATTACCACCCTCCCGATGTTATAGCATCGGGCCTCCATCTAGCAAGTAATATATTTATACATTTAACTTACTCATCTTTTTCATTTAGTTTATATCTGAGTATTAATCATATAAAGTCATATAAATGGTGAGCAATGGCAAATTTTGACTTTTGATGTGTTTACTTTCATTCTAATGACACCGGTGATGTGTATCGGGTGGTGAGGAAGGTCATCTGTCCTGTAATATGGGATCTGCAGTTGCCACCTATGACCAGTTTGCACCTGTTCGGTTTTGTGCTGAATTGCAGCCTTGTGTGATGTCCCAGCTGGGCCTGGCAGTTGCTGCAGGGATTATGTTACGTTAAATCTTTAGTTGGCAATCCCAGGCAAACTGCATCTTAAGAAACACTTAATCCATTTTTCTAATCTCTTCCTATGTTTGCTTTATGTAGGCAATGCATAGATAATTTGGAGAGCTGCGCAAAGGGATTTTTTGGGCTGTTGATGAAAAAAAATAAAATGTAAAATTTAAAATTGATTATTCTGTGGTTAAAATTGTTCTGGGGAAACAGTTTATGAGGATTGTTAAAATGAAGGCTCTATTTAGATACACGGATTATTAAAGAATTCAGGGAGAAACAGTTGCATAATAACATGGGGTACATTAGGTCCATAAATAAGAATTGTTATTAATTGTGCTAATAAAGCGTTAAAAGATTTTAAGAAACTTCTGACCACAAGGTTTAGATCAGGGTTGTATAAGCATCTCTTTTGTAAAGAGGTTGTGCACTACCTTAACATTGATGACTTATCCTTAGGATATGTAGGATAGGTCATCAATGCAGTGGCGTAACTAGAATCTGATGGGACCCGCTGCCAAACTTGGATCGGGGCCCCTCAATCCTGAATTATATATATATATATATATTGTGGTGTAGTGACCCCTGCTGCAGCTAGGGGGCACTGTATATGCTCCTCGGGATGTGCAAATGTGTAGCCCTGGTGTGAAGGCACACACAGTACCCTGGAGGATGTGCGGAGAGGTAACAGTTTAATGCTCAATAAACATTCACTCCACCACACACTTGGACACACCCATAGGGTATGTAGCCAGTAGTCAGTTTCCTGTCGTGAGACAGGCCAGTTCAGTCTGTGAGAGTGCAGTCTGTGCAGGAGGGAAGAAGAGTTAGCAGCAGAAACTTCAGTCTCCTGTCCCAAGGACAGTGAAGTTCAGTCGACGTGCTCCTGAACTAGAAGAATACTGAGAATCTGTAGCGAGCTCCAAGGAAGAAGCAAGAAGGGATTGACTTGCATTACCTTAGGAAGTGTGGAGTGCTTATGCTACAAGCGCGAACAGGGCGAAGGGCGCAGTGGAAGAAGTTATAGCAGTGCATTAAGGATTGGACTATCCTGCACATTGTTACCGGTCACTGGGACCGAAGTGTCACTACAGCTTCAGGCGTAGTGGTAGAAAAACCAGAGTCTTACTGGACCTTAGGTCACAGAAAGCAGCCCTTGGAGTGTCGGTACATAACTGGGGTCAGGGAGAGTGGGAACCTTGAGTCGATGCAGGACAACAGTAGGAACTCAGCTCTCTCAAAAGGAAGGCTCCGACCACTAAACTGACCGGGCAGTACAGCTAAGGAGTTAGCTGGAGAAATCGGAGTGAACTTAGCTCTATGCAGGTTGGACTCATAATATTGGAAGTAAAGGAGGCCCCTAACCTGTTCAGCTGTTATCTCGAAGCACATCCTCCACCCGACCAGCCTCCCTGGGACCTGCCTAAACATCTGACAAGTAAAAGGTATGGAAAGACGCTGGATGGTGTGAGACTGATTTATTTATCTGCACCCGACATCATTATAACTATAGACTTTGAGGGACCAGTCCCACCTGTGGGGGACCCGTCATCTAGCTGCCACAACATCTCCTCAGAGATCTACAGCAGCGCTGGTCTTAGTGACTAGAAAACTACAGGTGGCGTCACGAACTGTTATCTACTAATCCCCTGTAAATAATTCCCCCCTTTAACGCCTGACCGCCAGGGACACGGACCGAGCCACGCTACCAGTGACATTCCCCATAGAAATCTACAGGCTCTGCTCCGAGTATCCCATATCCCTGGTAACCCACAATTGTGGTGCGGGTCAATACAAACTTGGCGTCACGAACAGGATGCGAAACTCGCAAAATTGCGAGCCCTGTGTGCCTGTGGAGGTGTTTTTGTGAAAAAGGACTGTTTGCTATTTTTGGCGCTAAAATCCGCCATTTTGCCGCCAAATTCGCGCCCTCAGGCGCTGGAGAAGAAGGTGGGCGTGGATTCGTGGGCGTGTGCCCCCTGTGGCGCGAAGAGAATGCCTGCCCTCTCAAAGTGCTATTACAATATGCGATCCTGCCCTACAGCAAAGGAGGTCCGCCTCCTCTTCACCTTTCCTGCGAAGAGGAGGAGACGCAAACCCCGCCTCCACGGAAGAGACCGGACGGCTCTGGTAAAAGAAGAGAGAGTGTTCTGGAACATGATGGAGGCAGGATGTGTGCAGCCGAGCAGGGAGCGGTGGAAGGCAGGCCCGTTCCCCAGCCAAGCTGCCACTAGAACCAGAACCATCTGTGGTCCTGCACCTGCAGCAAGCCTTGCTGGAGATTGGAAAGGAAAATGCAAGGTTAAAGAAGATGATCTTGCAACAACCTGGCATGGAGGAGACAGAGAGACGCTGGCGTGCCCAGATACAGCGGCTGCTGTGGGACGCAGTGTTCTCTCCTACAAGCATGATGCCGTCTCCTGATTTCCCAAGTTCCCTGCTGAAGAAAGCTGAAGGAAAACCGGAGGCTGCCACCAAAAGTGCTGTACCTGATCCCACCGGAGGAGAGGTGGAAGCGAAGGAGGCTGAGGAGGTCCTGCCCGTTCCGGAGTGCCAGCCCGGCAAGGAGGCCGCAGCAGATTACAGATCCCCGGTAGGGACACCGGAGGAAACCCAGCCGTCTGTGATGGAGCAGCGACAGCAGCAGGTTAGTGCGTCCCCAACTGAGCCATTGCGCACACCTGCTTCCTGCTCTGCATCACACCAGCATTGTGCATCGGCATCGCCCCCTGCGTACATCTCCGTATCGCAATCGGCGACCTACTCTACATCGCAACCTGCGACCCATTCCACATCGCAATCAGCGGTCTACACGACGTCGCGCACGGCGATTATTTCTGCATCACGAGAGAAAGTGGCTATTACAGCGACGCAGACAGCGTCTCACAAGGAGAAAGCACCCGGCGTGCCCCAAGCGGTTCGCACAAGGACTGTTGCGACCCAAACCCTGATAGCAGGTCACGACCTATTTGTCATGTGCTCTAAAGAGCATCGCATTGTTCCAGCCCCCGGGATGGAAAGTGTAACTGAAGTCTGCAAGAAAATGTGAAGAACGGTAGGACCCAGACAGGGTTTACCGCAACTAAGAAGATGTAAAAAGTTTTTGATAAAAGAAATAATTGCTGTTTTGCACTTTATTGCTATGTATAGTGTTTACATAGTTTTATATATAATGAGTAGAATGCCCGGCTGGGTACCAGAGTGAAAATTTGAAAAAGTTGATTGCATAGTTTTACATATAGAATACCCTGGTTGGGTAAATACCGTGAGAAGTATAATGTGAGTTTCAGAAGTTACCAATATGTGTCTTTTATTATGTCATGGACTTTGAGGCTGAGGACTGTGCCAGCCCAGAACTTATCTTTGTACATAGTTGCGCTTCGGTGCATTATATTGGTTTTACATGAAACCACAGCACAATTATTACCTCTGAATATAAAACCCGTGTGGTGTGGCACTGAGCGAGGTCTGCAGCCAGAAGTCCTGCAGCCCACCCAGGACCCACGTTGAAGGTTTGGTGCGGGTCCTTCACAAGAATATTGTTGATATGATATATTTATGGAAAGTATGTTTTGTATTTTTCTATGTCTAATGTTTGAATGCAACGTTTAAGAAATTCTTACCTCCCGGATGGGAAGAGTTTAATGTTTATTGTTAATACAAAACAAAATGTCTTCTTGTATTTCACAGCCCGGGAGTGCTGTATTTTACCATGGGGAATGTGTAGCCCTGGTGTGAAGGCACACACAGTACCCTGGAGGATGTGCGGAGAGGTAACAGTTTAATGCTCAATAAACATTCACTCCACCACACACTTGGACACACCCATAGGGTATGTAGCCAGTAGTCAGTTTCCTGTCGTGAGACAGGCCAGTTCAGTCTGTGAGAGTGCAGTCTGTGCAGGAGGGAAGAAGAGTTAGCAGCAGAAACTTCAGTCTCCTGTCCCAAGGACAGTGAAGTTCAGTCGACGTGCTCCTGAACTAGAAGAATACTGAGAATCTGTAGCGAGCTCCAAGGAAGAAGCAAGAAGGGATTGACTTGCATTACCTTAGGAAGTGTGGAGTGCTTATGCTACAAGCGCGAACAGGGCGAAGGGCGCAGTGGAAGAAGTTATAGCAGTGCATTAAGGATTGGACTATCCTGCACATTGTTACCGGTCACTGGGGACCGAAGTGTCACTACAGCTTCAGGCGTAGTGGTAGAAAAACCAGAGTCTTACTGGACCTTAGGTCACAGAAAGCAGCCCTTGGAGTGTCGGTACGTAACTGGGGTCAGGGAGAGTGGGAACCTTGAGTCGATGCAGGACAACAGTAGGAACTCAGCTCTCTCAAAAGGAAGGCTCCGACCACTAAACTGACCGGGCAGTACAGCTAAGGAGTTAGCTGGAGAAATCGGAGTGAACTTAGCTCTATGCAGGTTGGACTCATAATATTGGAAGTAAAGGAGGCCCCTAACCTGTTCAGCTGTTATCTCGAAGCACATCCTCCACCCGACCAGCCTCCCTGGGACCTGCCTAAACATCTGACAAGTAAAAGGTATGGAAAGACGCTGGATGGTGTGAGACTGATTTATTTATCTGCACCCGACATCATTATAACTATAGACTTTGAGGGACCAGTCCCACCTGTGGGGGACCCGTCATCTAGCTGCCACAACATCCCCTCAGAGATCTACAGCAGCGCTGGTCTTAGTGACTAGAAAACTACAGGTGGCGTCACGAACTGTTATCTACTAATCCCCTGTAAATAATTCCCCCCTTTAACGCCTGACCGCCAGGGACACGGACCGAGCCACGCTACCAGTGACATTCCCCATAGAAATCTACAGGCTCTGCTCCGAGTATCCCATATCCCTGGTAACCCACAATTGTGGTGCGGGTCAATACACATGGAGGCGTGTTTTGGATGGAAAGACAGTCCCCGGCATGGTTGTAAATGGCAGGTATGTGTCGCAGAGCTCCTCTGCACTGTAAGCCAGGAATGTTGTTCTGGGACTTGTAGTCCTACAAGAGTTCTGCTTATTTTCTAGGGTGGCTTACAGGGTTAGCTTGTGAGCTGGGTGGGACTGGCTAACCACATATACACTGCCCACTGGTGGTTGTGAGTTTGTTAAGGACCTGTGATGAGGTCATGAACATGTGACCAGACCATGTGCTCCATACCTCACCTGTGGGAGTGGCTACAGGTATGTAAGGGAGTGTTTGGCACATGTTGTAGGGGGAGTCTCTGAGAGAGACTGTGACTGAGTCTGTGTGGAGTGTTGGGAGTCCGTCATGCTGGACAGAGCTCCCATATTTTCCAGGCTGATGTTGCACAACCTGGGGAAGCAGGCCTGGCGAGTCTGAGCCAGAGAGGAAAAGATGGTCTTGAAAACTGTGAGAGATACGGATCGGGGTCCGTGAGACATGAGTATTGGACGCCTCTGAGGTGAAGAGGAGTCTGAGAACCTTCGACACCAACAGGTAACGGACAGGGTCCTTGTAGTACAGTCATGGCCAAAAGTTTTGAGAATGACACAAATATTATATTTTCACATGATCTGTTGCCCTCTGGTTTTCATGTGTGTTTGACAGATGTTTTTATCACAGACAGAAATATAATTGCAAACATATGAGTAACAAAAGCTTATATTGACAGTTAGAATGAGTTAATGCAGCAGCAAGTCATTATTTGCAGTGTTGACCCTTCTTCTTCAGGACCTCTGCAATTCTCCCTGGCATGCTCTCAATCAACTTCTGGACCAAATCCTGACTGATAGCAGTCCATTCTTGCACAATCAATGTTTTCATTTTGTCAGAATTTTTAGGTTTTTGTTTGTCCACCCATCTCTTGATGATTGACCACAAGTTCTCAATGGGATTAAGATCTGGGGAGTTTCCAGGCCATGGACCCAAAATCTCTATGTTTCGTTCCCTGAGCCATTTAGTTATTATCACCTTTGCTTTATGGCAAGGTGCTCCATCATCCTGAAAAAGGCATTGTTGATCGCCAAACTGCTCTAGGAGGGTTGGGAGAAGTTGCTCTTGGAGGACATTCTGGTACCATTCTTTATTCATGGCTGTGTTTTTAGGCAAGACTGTGAGAGAGCCGATTCCCTTGGCTGAGAAGCAACCCCACACATGAATGGTTTCAGGATGCTTAACAGTTGGCATGAGACAAGACTGGTGGTAGCGCTCACCTTGTCTTCTCCGAATGAGGCGTTTTCTGTTATTATTTGGTAGCTGAGGAGAGCAGGCAAAAAAGGAAATACACCAGAGAGGTTGGAATCTATGGGATTGCAGTACCCTGACTAACCACCACAACCAAAGGCAGCCGTGGAGCGCACCCACTCCTGTCCCAGACGCCTCGTCACAGCCCGAGAAGCCAACCACACCCAAAAACAGAAAGAGGAAAACCATCTGCCCCGGAGCAGATCCCCAAAGAACACAGAAAGCCCCCAAACATGTAATGGCGGCCAGACAAGAGGAAAACACAGACACAGACAGAAAATAGTATGAGCAAACGTTGGGGCCCAAACTTCCTAAATAGAAAAGGATAGGAAAGACACTTACTGCAATCCCAAAAAACCCTGAAAAGTACCAACTCTACCAATTACAAAAACACCTGAGATCACACTACCTCCACCACCCAAACTAGCCCTCCGGTGCAACAAAACCAAACAGCAGCCACTGAAAAAACTGGAAAAGGCAAATGAACAAACAACAGTGGCTGAACTAAACTGAGAGGAGCACAAGCCCCCGGAGGGGACCCGGCAGACCCCCACAGAAGTGCAGGACAAAATGCAAAAAGCAAGCACAAAAAACCAAAAGAAGAAAATGTCTCATCTGTTAGCAGAAGATGCAGGCACGAAACAGCAAGCCACAAAGTGAACAGGAATCAAAGATGAGACCAGAACAATTGATCACCGGCAACCCTGATGGGAGGGAACCTCCCTTATATAAGACCAGTCAGTAACACCTGATCGCCAATCTTCACAATCTTCATTGGATAGTTCAGTACTGTTTGTAACCACCAGAGGGAGCTTCTGCTCAGAATTAATTTCTAGCACATTCACAACAGTACCCCCCCTTGAGGAGGGGTCACCGAACCCTCATTTGAGCAACCAGGTCGGTCAGGATGAGCTCTGTGATACGCACGGATGAGTCTTGTCCTCCTGACCATAACCTCTCCACTTAACCAAATACTGGAGTTTCCGTCTAGAAAAACGAGAATTCAATATTTTCTCAACCACATACTCCAGATTGCCCTCAACCAAAACAGGGTCAGGAGGCACAGCCTGTAATGTAAGGAGTACAGTTCATATAGTGTCTTGTGCTTGGGTGCGATGAAAACACAGGAGTCACAGGTTTGATATAGAAGGTCTTGTATTACTTCATACAAGTGGCAATAATAGTCACACAGTTTGCAGATACAAAAGCAGGAGACACAGCAGGCCAGAGTAACTTAAGCTCAGCAATCACTCTCCACAACAGGTTCAGGATCTCTTCTCTGTTACCATAAGTCCATGCAAACGTGGATTTATCAAATAGCAAGGTTCCAAAGTCCACAAGTGTTCCAAAGTTCCACAATAGGAAATAACTGGAGTACAAGGTCCAAGGCTTCCAGGAGTCAGGTCACAGGTACACTGCAGGCTTGATTCTGAAGCACTGATTGCTCAGCTGTGGCTGCTTAAGAAGCAAGAGGGAGAGAATCAGGGCGGGAACATGCAAGCTGGAAACTCCATATTGACTGAGGGCAAGACAGCTGCAGCAAGACAGAAAGTAAAATGGCTGACGGAAAAACTGAGTTTCAGGAACATGTACACAGAACCTTACATTACTCCCCCCTTAGGGACAACCTCCGGATGACCTCAGACCAGGCTTGTGTGGGTACCTCTGATGAAACTGACGGAGCAAGCGAGGAGCATTAACGTTATTGACTGGCTCCCATGAGTTGTCCTCCACTGGGTAGCCCTGCCATTTAATCAAATATTGTAACTGATTTCTATACAACCTGGAATCTAGAATCCTTTCCACCACAAATTCTTCCTGACCATCGACTAGCACTGGGTCAGGGCAAGGAGAAGAACGTCCAGGAAACATATTGGGTGTCGCAGCCTTTAGTAGAGATACATGAAAGACAGGGTGGATTCTCATAGTTCTGGGCAGTTGAAGACGACAAGCGACAGCACTTATAATTTTACTGATTTTATAAGGTCCAATGTATTTATGTCCCAACTTAGATGATGGAATTCTTAACTTAAGATTTCTGGTTGACAGCCAGACCAGGTCTCCTACCTTGAAAGCTGGTGCAGGTTTACGAAATTTATCTGCGGCTTTCTTGTACCTTTCCTGAGCCAATTCCAGATTTCCCTTTAGAAGATCCATATTCTTTTGTAAAGACGTGATTCTTTCAGCCACTGCTGGCAAAGGCGTTTCTATGGGAAATCGAGGAAGAATATTAGGATGATAACCTAAATTGGAGTAAAAAGGAGACTGCTTAGTGGAGGCGCTCTGAGAGTTGTTATAAGAGAACTCAGCCAGTGGAAGTAGATCCACCCAATCATCCTGTAGGTGGCAGATAAAGCAGCGAAGATACTGCTCCAGGGTCTGATTGGTTCGTTCCGTCTGTCCATTAGTCTGAGGATGAAAAGCAGAAGAAAGGTTCACTTTAATGTCCAATGCTGCACAGAAATTTTGCCAAAACCTTGAAGTGAATTGCACCCCTCGATCCGAAATAACCTCATCTGGTACTCCATGTAAGCGAAACACATTTTTAATCATCAAATCTGATGTCTGTCTTGCAGTGGGTAAGCCGACACAAGGGATAAAATGAGCTGCTTTTGTTAAACGATCAACCACCACTGGAATGGTGTTCTTCCCTTGTGTCACGCGGTCTTATGATATGTGTACGATGTCAGTAAACTATTCTTAAAAGAACAACACTCTATACAACATATAGATTAGCAACATCAGCATGTAAATATAGAATAGATTTACCTGACACGATATCCATTGAACTCAGGGTTAATCTTGAGGACTTGATACACTGTCACAGGAAAGAGGAGGACCGGGGGTCTAACCTGACCCTAAACTGGGGTCCTAACTAATCCCTCACCTTGGAGGTACTGATAATGGTTCAGAGGTCCAAGTCTCCAGCCTAACCCTGTCTCCTATCAGTCCCTGAACCCTGTAATCAGTCCTAAGAAGGATTCTGATTACCACCAAAGGGATATGGGCTGATCTCTGCTAAATACACAGATTAGACATATAAGACAGACTGGAGAAAACACAGACTTGCATACACACTCAAACACAGAAGGAACATAAATGATCTGGATATTAAACTCTAAGCAAGGTGAGCTTAAAACAACTAAGGAGCTCTTTAACTTAAGTCTATACAGATACAATCCTATCTGTGGTCTGCATGAAGAATTTCACTGGCAACTCCCCAAACAGACAACCAAGGATTTAAAGGAAACCAATCAACAAATAATCAATTGCAGCCGGGAGAAACTGAACCCAGTCCCAGAACCGAGCACAGACAGAATTAACTCCCTCACTGCCAAACACAAAGAAACAGCAACTCAGCTGTGAGAAGTCAGAATGTGCAACCGCGACGATCTTCGTGGCGATGCACACATGACAGTACCCCCCCTTCTACGAGGGGCCTCCGGACCCTCATGGCCAGGTCTGCCCGGGTGAGTTCTGTGGAAGGTCCGAACCAACCGATCTGCGTTAATGTCAGACGCAGGAACCCACGTCCTCTCCTCTGGACCATACCCCTTCCAATGCACCAAGTACTGAAGGGACCGGCGATTCAGACGTGAGTCAATGATCTTTGACACTTGAAACTCCAAGTTACCATTGACCACCACTGGAGGAGGAGGTAGAGGTGACGGTATGACTGGTGCCACGTACCTCTTAAGTAATGACTTGTGGAACACATTGTGGATTTTAAACGTAGGAGGGAGGTCCAGACGAAATGCCACAGGATTAATTATGGAACTGATCCTGTACGGCCCGATGAATCTGGGACCCAGTTTCCAGGAGGGAACTTTAAGTTTTATATTCCTGGTAGACAACCATACCAGATCGTTCACATTCAGATCTGGACCAGAAACTCTCCTCCTATCAGCCATACGTTTATAACGGTTCCCCATAGCACTCAGATTATTCAATACACCTCTCCACACTGAAGCAAGTGACGACGAGAAACGCTCCTCCTCAGGAACCCCAGAAGGGCCCCCCCCATTGAAAGTACAAAACTGGGGATGAAAACCATATGCCCCAAAAAACGGGGATTTACCAGTGGACTCGCTCTGCCTGTTGTTAAGAGCGAACTCTGCCAGAGGCAAGAAAGAAGACCAGTCCTCCTGGTTCTCTGAGACAAAACACCGAAGATAAGTCTCAAGGCTTTGATTCAGACGCTCTGTCTGACCATTGGTCTGCGGATGAAAAGCCGAGGAAAATGACAATTGCATCCCCCGACGTAAACAAAATGCCCTCCAAAATTTAGACACAAACTGAGACCCCCTATCTGACACCACATCAGAAGGCAACCCATGAAGTCTCACAATCTCCCCAATGAACACCTGTGCCAGAGTTTTAGCATTAGGGAGGGCAGGAAGAGCAATGAAATGTGCCATCTTACTGAACCTGTCAACAACCACCAGTATGACAGTTTTCCCTGACGACGGAGGAAGATCCGTAATGAAGTCCATAGACAAATGAGTCCATGGACGCTCCGGAAGTTTCAAGGGTAAGAGGGTCCCAGACGGACGGGTATGCGGGGTCTTAGAGCGAGCACAAACCCCACAGGACGCGACAAAAGTTATAACATCTTTATTAACGTTAGGCCACCAAAACCGGCGAGAAAGGAGATCTAAAGTAGCCTTACTCCCTGGATGTCCTGCTAAAGCAGAATTATGATGTGCCTCAATAACCTTTTGTCTCAACTGATTTGGGACAAACAGTCTCCCTGAAGGTCCTGCAGGGGCGTCCCCCTGAGCCTCTAATACCTCCTCCTCAAGCTCAGAACATACAGCCGACACTACCACCCCCTCCTGAAGGATAGGAATCGGGTCATCCGTTTTCCCGGCCCCTGGGAAACTGCGAGACAAGGCATCAGCCTTAACATTCTTAGACCCAGGGCGATATGTGACGACAAAATTAAACCTGGTAAAAAACAACGACCATCGAGCTTGTCTGGAATTCAGACGCTTAGCAGATTCCAAATACAGCAGGTTTTTGTGATCAGTAATGACGGTAACCGGGTGGACTGCCCCCTCCAAAAAGTGACGCCATTCTTCAAAAGCCAACTTAATGGCCAAAAGTTCCCTATTGCTGATATCATAATTCCTTTCGGCGGACGACAACTTCTTAGAAAAGAAAGCGCACGGATGCCATTTACCAGGGACGGACCCTGGGACAATATTGCACCCACCCCTACGTCAGACGCGTCCACCTCCACAATGAACGGCTGTGATGCATCTGGTTGGATGAGAACGGGTGCCGAAGCAAAACATTTTTTCAAAGAGGAAAAAGCTTGGCAAGCTTTGTCCGACCATTTAGAAAAATCCGTCCCTTTTCTTGTCATGTCAGTGAGAGGTTTGACAACAGATGAGAAATTACAAATAAATTTCCGGTAGTAGTTAGCAAACCCCAGAAAACGCTGCAGAGCCTTAAGATCCTCTGGCTGATCCCATTCAAGCACTGCTCTCACTTTTTCAGGGTCCATACGGAAACCGGAGGCTGACACCAAGAAACCCAAAAACTGAAGTTCCTGTACAGCAAATACACACTTTTCCAGTTTGGCGTATAGTTTATTGTCTCGCAAGATCTGCAACACCTGTCTCACATGCTCCTGGTGAGACACAAGATCTGGCGAGTAAATTAAAATGTCATCCAAATATACGACCACAAACAGCCCCACAAGGTGACGAAAAATGTCATTAACAAAATGTTGGAATACTGCTGGTGCAGTAGTCAGACCAAAAGGCATGACAAGGTTCTCATAATGTCCCTCCGGCGTGTTAAACGCCATTTTCCACTCATCCCCCTCTTTTATCCTAATCAAATTATACGCCCCCCTGAGATCCAATTTAGAGAACCATTTGGCGCCCACAATTTGATTGAAGAGATCAGGAATAAGAGGGAGAGGATACGGATCTCGAACAGTAATCCGATTAAGTTCGCGGAAATCCAAGCAAGGGCGTAGGCCTCCATCTTTTTTCTTCACAAAGAAGAACCCCGCGGCTACTGGGGAAGATGAAGGTCTAATATGCCCTTTGGCCAGACTTTCCGAAATATAGTCTTTCATAGCCTGCCTCTCAGGACCAGAAAGGTTATACAACCTAGCTTTAGGCAACTTAGCATCAGGAAGGAGATTAATAGAGCAGTCATACACGCGATGAGGAGGCAACTCCTGACACCCCTCCTCAGAGAACACATCCCCAAAGTCCTCCAAAAAAGGAGGCAATGTACTAGGCACGACCGCACTAATGACTGTGTTCATGCAGTTACTTTTGCAAAACTCACCCCATTGGCTTATCTCTCTGGACTGCCAATTAATCACAGGGTTATGTTTAACCAACCAAGGAAGTCCCAACACAATGGGAGTAGGTAGACCCTCCAACACATAACAAGATAATTGTTCCCTATGTATCGCCCCTACCCGAATATCAATGTTATGGACCTCATGAACAAAGCTACCTTGGCCGAGAGGCCTGGCATCAATGGAGAATATAGGGATCGGTTTGGCCAATACACTCAGAGGCATACCTTGAGCCTGAGCAAACTGAGCGTCAACCAGATTAGCCCCGGACCCACTATCAAGAAGAACAGAAAATCTCTCCACTCTCGTACCAACCACCATCTCCACTGGTACAAGGAACTGAGAAGAACTAGCGGACGAAATACATACTCCCAGGTTGTCGTCCACCACACAACCTGGGATTAACAGTTTTCCGGCAACTTTTTGCTCAACAAGGCACGGGATGGACATCCCCCAACAAAATGTCCCTCTTTCCCACAGAAGAAACACCTTCTAGTCCTGCTGCGTACCACCAATCCCCTCCTACGAAATGATGTCCCTCCCAACTGCATAGGCTCCTCTGAACAGACAAGGGGAACCTCAACATAAGGGACTTTTGTAGTAGGTGGAGCAACTACTGGGGCGGAGTTACCTCACCCCTCTCCCGAAGCCGTCTATCAGTACGGATAGCTAGGGCCATAGCAGCCTCCAGTGATGGAGGAGAATCATACGGAGCCAAAACGTCCTTTAATTTGTCAGAAAGCCCATGACAAAACTGACTCCTAAGAGCTGGGTCATTCCACTGAGTATCTGTGGCCCATCTACGGAACTCAGAAGCAAATTCCTCCGCCGGACGATCTCCCTGCTGTATCTTACGTAATTTTGTCTCAGCAAGAGAGACCCGATCTGGGTCATCATATACCAAACCCAGGGCAGTAAAAAATCGATCTACAGACTGTAGAGCCGGGGATCCCGGAGGAAGGGAGAATGCCCAGGATTGAGGGTCCCCTTGTAGGAGCGAGATAACAATTCCCACTCTCTGCTCTTCACTCCCTGATGATCGAGGCCGAAGCCGAAAATACAATTTACATGCTTCCCGGAAGGTGAAAAATTTGTCTCGCCCACCAGTGAACCTGTCCGGGAGAGCTACTTTAGGTTCAAATCTGGTTTGCTCCAGGGGAGACAAAACTTTGGACTTAATGTCCGTCAGCTCCATGGATAATCCCTGCAACTGCAGAGCCAGCTGGGCTACTGGATCCATGGCAACTGGGGATAATTTTAAGGGCCAGTGAAAATGTCACGCGGTCTTATGATATGTGTACGATGTCAGTAAACTCTTCTTAAAAGAACAACACTCTATACAACATATAGATTAGCAACATCAGCATGTAAATATAGAATAGATTTACCTGACACGATATCCGTTGAACTCAGGTTAATCTTGAGGACTTGATACACTGTCACAGGAAAGAGGAGGACCGGGGTCTAACCTGACCCTAAACTGGGGTCCTAACTAATCCCTCACCTTGGAGGTACTGATAATGGTTCAGAGGTCCAAGTCTCCAGCCTAACCCTGTCTCCTATCAGTCCCTGAACCCTGTAATCAGTCCTAAGAAGGATTCTGATTACCACCAAAGGGATATGGGCTGATCTCTGCTAAATACACAGATTAGACATATAAGACAGACTGGAGAAAACACAGACTTGCATACACACTCAAACACAGAAGGAACATAAATGATCTGGGATATTAAACTCTAAGCAAGGTGAGCTTAAAACAACTAAGGAGCTCTTTAACTTAAGTCTATACAGATACAATCCTATCTGTGGTCTGCATGAAGAATTTCACTGGCAACTCCCCAAACAGACAACCAAGGATTTAAAGGAAACCAATCAACAAATAATCAATTGCAGCCGGGAGAAACTGAACCCAGTCCCAGAACCGAGCACAGACAGAATTAACTCCCTCACTGCCAAACACAAAGAAACAGCAACTCAGCTGTGAGAAGTCAGAATGTGCAACCGCGACGATCTTCGTGGCGATGCACACATGACACCTTGAGAGGTTGGTAACTCCACAATGAAGTCCATAGAAATGGATCCCCACGGGCGGGACGGGGTGGGAAGAGGTTGTAACAGACCAGTTGGTGAGGAGCGAGGTGTTTTGCATCTTGCACAGACTTCACATGAAGTGACATCGTTTAAAACATCCTTCCTGCAAGTGGGCCACCAAAAGAAACGAGAAAGAAATTCCTGTGTCTTTAGAATTCCTCTATGCCCAGCTATCTTGGAATCGTGAATGAGTTGCAATACTCTTAATCTGACTGTTTCAGGAATATACAGACGTTGTCCCTGAATCCACACACCATTCTTAAAGACAAGACTTACGTCCCTTGGGGATTGTGACAAAAAGGAATCCGCATGGTATGCTTCCTTGATGTCCTTAAGTAGGTCTTGATTATGAATCACTCCCAGGAATCTAGAGTCAGGAAGAATAGTCTTAGGAGGAGTAAGTGGACGTGTCTCTGCTGAATAAATCCTAGAGAGTGCATCAGCCTTTCCATTGCGCGATCCTGGTCTATAAGAAATGATAAAATTAAATTGGTTTAAGAAAAGATTCCAGCGAGCCTGGCGAGGAGTCAGGCACTTAGCCGACCTGATAAATTCAAGGTTACGATGGTCTGTCAGGACGACTATTTGCTGTGCAGCTCCCTGAAGAAGGTGTCTCCATTCTTTAAAGGCGGCAATAATGGCCAACAACTCTCTATTGCCCACATCGTAGTTCCTCTCAGCCGAAGACAACTGCTGGGAAAAGAAGGCACAGGGATGCAAGACATTCTTCTCACCTGTTCTCTGAGAGAGTATAGCTCCAACGGCACAGTCTGAAGCATCCACCTCTATTATGAAGGCAAGTTCGGGGTTGGGATGTACTAAGATAGGTGCAGTGGTAAATTTATCTTTTAGACGGGAAAATGCTTCCTGGGCTTGGGGAGTCCAGGAGAACCTAGACTCTTTCCGGGTAAGTTGGGTGATAGGTGACACTACCTCAGAGAAATTCCTAATGAAACGTCTATAGAAATTGGCAAACCCGATGAAGCGATGCACCTCTGTCACGCGGTCTTATGATATGTGTACGATGTCAGTAAACTATTCTTAAAAGAACAACACTCTATACAACATATAGATTAGCAACATCAGCATGTAAATATAGAATAGATTTACCTGACACGATATCCGTTGAACTCAGGGTTAATCTTGAGGACTTGATACACTGTCACAGGAAAGAGGAGGACCGGGGGTCTAACCTGACCCTAAACTGGGGTCCTAACTAATCCCTCACCTTGGAGGTACTGATAATGGTTCAGAGGTCCAAGTCTCCAGCCTAACCCTGTCTCCTATCAGTCCCTGAACCCTGTAATCAGTCCTAAGAAGGATTCTGATTACCACCAAAGGGATATGGGCTGATCTCTGCTAAATACACAGATTAGACATATAAGACAGACTGGAGAAAACACAGACTTGCATACACACTCAAACACAGAAGGAACATAAATGATCTGGGATATTAAACTCTAAGCAAGGTGAGCTTAAAACAACTAAGGAGCTCTTTAACTTAAGTCTATACAGATACAATCCTATCTGTGGTCTGCATGAAGAATTTCACTGGCAACTCCCAAAACAGACAACCAGAGATTTAAAGGAAACCAATCAACAAATAATTAATTGCAGCCGGGAGAAACTGCACCCAGTCCCAGAACTGAGCACAGACAGAATTAACTCCCTAACTGCCAAACACAAAGAAACAGCAACTCAGCTGTGAGAAGTCAGAATGTGCAACCGCGACGATCTTCGTGGCGATGCACACATGACAGTACCCCCCCTTCTACGAGGGGCCTCCGACCCTCAGGACCAGGTTTGCCCGGGTGAGTTCTGTGGAAGGTCCGCACCAAACGATCTGCGTTAATGTCAGACGCAGGAACCCACGTCCTCTCCTCTGGACCATACCCCTTCCAATGCACCAAGTACTGAAGGGACCGGCGATTCAGACGTGAGTCAATGATCTTTGACACTTGAAACTCCAAGTTACCATTGACCACCACTGGAGAGGGGGTAGAGGTGATGGTATGACTGGTGCCACGTACCTCTTAAGTAATGACTTGTGGAACACATTGTGGATTTTAAACGTAGGAGGGAGGTCCAGACGAAATGCCACAGGATTAATTATGGAACTGATCCTGTACGGCCCGATGAATCTGGGGCCCAGCTTCCAGGAGGGAACTTTAAGTTTTATATTCCTGGTAGACAACCATACCAGATCGTTCACATTAAGATCTGGACCAGAAACTCTCCTCCTATCAGCCATACGTTTATAACGGTTCCCCATAGCACTCAGATTATTCAATACACCTCTCCACACTGAAGCAAGTGACGACGAGAAACGCTCCTCCTCAGGAACCCCAGAAGGGCCCCCCCCATTGAAAGTACAAAACTGGGGATGAAAACCATATGCCCCAAAAAATGGGGACTTACCAGTGGACTCGCTCCGCCTGTTGTTAAGAGCGAACTCTGCCAGAGGCAAGAAAGAAGACCAGTCCTCCTGGTTCTCTGAGACAAAACACCGAAGATAAGTCTCTAGGCTTTGATTCAGACGCTCTGTCTGACCATTGGTCTGCGGATGAAAAGCCGAGGAAAATGACAATTGCATCCCCCGACGTAAACAAAATGCCCTCCAAAACTTGGACACAAACTGAGACCCCCTATCTGACACCACATCAGAAGGCAACCCATGAAGTCTCACAATCTCCCCAATGAACACCTGCGCCAGAGTTTTAGCATTAGGGAGGGCAGGAAGAGCAATGAAATGTGCCATCTTACTGAACCTGTCAACAACCACCAGTATGACAGTCTTCCCTGACGACTGAGGAAGGTCCGTGATGAAGTCCATAGACAAATGAGTCCATGGACGCTCCGGAAGTTTCAAGGGTAAGAGGGTCCCAACGGACGGTATGAGGGGTCTTAGAGCGAGCACAAACCCCACAGGACGCGACAAAAGTTAAAACATCTTATTAACGTTAGGCCACCAAAACCGCGAGAAAGGAGATCTAAAGTAGCCTTACTCCCTGGATGTCCTGCTAAAGCAGAATTATGATGTGCCTCAATAACCTTTTGTCTCAAGTGATTTGGGACAAACAGTCTCCCTGAGTCCTGCAGGGCGTCCCCCTGAACCTCTAATACCTCCTCCTCAAGCTCAGAACATACAGCCGACACTACCACCCCCTCCTGAAGGATAGGAATCGGGTCATCCATTTTCCCGGCCCCTGGGAAACTGCGAGACAAGGCATCCGCCTTAACATTCTTAGATCCAGGCGATAAGTGACAACAAAATTAAACATGGTAAAAAACAACGACCATCGAGCTTGTCTGGAATTCAGACGCTTAGCAGATTCCAAATACAGCAGGTTCTTGTGATCAGTAATGACGGTGACCGGGTGGACTGCCCCCTCCAAAAAGTGACGCTATTCTTCAAAAGCCAACTTAATGGCCAAAAGTTCCCTATTGCCGATATCATAATTCCTTTCGGCGGACGACAATTTTTTAGAAAAGAAAGCGCACGGATGCCATTTACCAGGGACGGACCCTGGACAATATTGCACCCACCCCTACGTCAGACGCGTCCACCTCCACAACGAACGGCTGTGATGCATCTGGTTGGATGAGAACGGGTGCCGAAGCAAAACATTTTTTCAAAGAGGAAAAAGCTTGGCAAGCTTTGTCCGACCATTTAGAAAAATCCGTCCCTTTTCTTGTCATGTCAGTGAGAGGTTTGACAACAGATAGAAATTACAAATAAATTTCCGGTAGTAGTTAGCAAACCCCAGAAAACGCTGCAGAGCTTAAGATCCTCTGGCTGATCCCATTCAAGCACTGCTCTCACCTTTTCAGGGTCCATACGAAACCGGAGGCTGACACCAAGAAACCCAAAAACTGAAGTTCCTGTACGGCGAATACACACTTTTCCAGTTTGGCGTATAGTTTATTGTCTCGCAAGATCTGCAACACCTGTCTCACATGCTCCTGGTGAGACACAAGATCTGGCGAGTAAATTAAAAATGTCATCCAAATATACGACCACAAACAGCCCCACCAGATGACGAAAAATGTCATTAACAAAATGTTGGAATACTGCTGGTGCAGTAGTCAGACCAAAAGGCATGACAAGGTTCTCATAATGTCCCTCCGGCGTGTTAAACGCCGTTTTCCCACTCATCCCCCTCTTTTATCCTAATCAGATTATACGCCCCCCTGAGATCCAAATTTTAGAGAACCATTTGGCGCCAACAATTTGATTGAAGAGATCGGGAATCAGAGGAGTGGATACGGATCTCGAACAGTAATCCGATTAAGTTCGCGGAAATCCAAGCAAGGGCGTAGGCCTCCATCTTTTTTCTTCACAAAGAAGAAACCCCGCGGCCACTGGGGAAGATGAAGGTCTAATATGCCCTTTGCCAGACTTTCCGAAATATAATCTTTCATAGCCTGCCTCTCGGACCAGAAAGGTTATATAACCTAGCTTTAGGTAACTTAGCATCAGGAAGTAAATTAATAGAGCAGTCATACACGCGATGAGGAGGCAACTCCTGACACCCCTCCTCAGAGAACACATCCCCAAAGTCCTCCAAAAAAGGAGGCAAAGTACTAGGCACGACCGCACTGATGACTGTGTTCATGCAGTTACTTTTGCAAAACTCACCCCATTGGCTTATCTCTCTGGACTGCCAATTAATCACAGGGTTATGTTTAACCAACCAAGGAAGTCCCAACACAATAGGAGTAGGTAGACCCTCCAACACATAACAAGATAATAGTTCCCTATGTATTGCCCCTACCCGAAGGTCAATGTTATGAACCTCATGAACAAAGCTACCTTGGCCGAGAGGCCTGGCGTCAATGGAGAA
Organism: Oophaga sylvatica; assembly: GCA_033576555.1. Classification (NCBI taxonomy): domain Eukaryota; kingdom Metazoa; phylum Chordata; class Amphibia; order Anura; family Dendrobatidae; genus Oophaga; species Oophaga sylvatica. The sequence goes on from JARQOD010000010.1 coordinate 1,765,101, forward strand.
TATAGGGATCGGTTTGACCAATACACTCAGATGCATACCTTGAGCCTGAGCAAACTGAGCGTCAACCAGATTAGCCCCGGACCCACTATCAAGAAGAACAGAAAATCTCTCCACTCTCGTACCAACCACCACCCCACTGGTACAAGGGAAATGAGAAGAACTAGCGGACGAAATACATACTCCCAGGTTGTCGTCCACCACACAACCTGGGATTTAACAGTTTTCCGGCGACTTTTTGCTCAACAAGGCACGGGATGGACATCCCCCAACAAAATGTCCCTCTTTTCCCGCAAGAAACACCTTCTAGTCCTGCGGCGTACCGCCAATCCCCTCCTACGAAATGATGTCCCTCCCAACTGCATAGGCTCCTCCTGAACAGACAAGGGAACCTCAACATAAGGGACTTTAGTAGTAGGTGGAGTAACAACAGGGGCGGAGTTACCTCGCACCTCTCCCGGAGCCGTCTAACAGTACGGATAGCTAGGGCCATAGCAGCCTCCAGTGATGGAGGAGAATCATACTGAGCCAAAACGTCCTTTAATTTGTCAGAAAGCCCATGACAAAACTGGCTCCTAAGAGCTGGGTCATTCCACTGAGTATCTGTGGCCCATCTACGGAACTCAGAAGCAAATTCCTCCGCCGGACGATCTCCCTGCTGTATCTTACGTAATTTTGTCTCAGCAAGAGAGACCCGATCTGGGTCATCATATACCAAACCCAGGGCAGTAAAAAATCGATCTACTGACTGTAGAGCCGGGATCCCGGAGGAAGGGAGAAGGCCCAGGATTGAGGTCCCCTTGTAGGAGCGAGATAACAATTCCCACTCTCTGCTCTTCCACTCCTGATGAAACGAGGCCGAAGCCGAAAATACAATTTACATGCTTCCCTGAAGGTAAAAAATTTGTCTCGCCCACCAGTGAACCTGTCCGGGAGAGCTACTTTAGGTTCAAATCTGGTTTGCTCCGAGGGAGACAAAACTTTGGACTTAATGTCCGTCAGCTCCATGGATAATCCCTGCAACTGCAGAGCCAGCTGGGCTACTGGATCCATGGCAACTGGGAATAATTTTATAGGCCAGTGAAAATGTCACGCGGTCTTATGATATGTGTACGATGTCAGTAAACTATCTTAAAAGAACAACACTCTATACAACATATAGATTAGCAACATCAGCATGTAAATATAGAATAGATTTACCTGACACATATCCTTGAACTCAGGGTTAATCTTGAGGACTTGATACACTGTCACAAGAAAGAGGAGGACCGGGGGTCTAACCTGACCCTAAACTGGGGTCCTAACTAATCCCTCACCTTGGAGGTACTGATAATGGTTCAGAGGTCCAAGTCTCCCAGCCTAACCCGTCTCCTATCAGTCCCTGAACCCTGTAATCAGTCCTAAGAAGGATTCTGATTACCAGCAAAGGGATATGGGCTGATCTCTGCTAAATACACAGATTAGACATATAAGACAGACTGGAGAAAACACAGACTTGCATACACACTCAAACACAGAAGGAACATAAATGATCTGGGATATTAAACTCTAAGCAAGGTGAGCTTAAAAAAAACTAAGGAGCTCTTTAACTTAAGTCTATACAGATACAATCCTATCTGTGGTCTGCATGAAGAATTTCACTGGCAACTCCCAAAACAGACAACCAGAGATTTAAAGGAAACCAATCAACAAATAATTAATTGCAGCCGGGAGAAACTGCACCCAGTCCCAGAACTGAGCACAGACAGAATTAACTCCCTAACTGCCAAACACAAAGAAACAGCAACTCAGCTGTGAGAAGTCAGAATGTGCAACCGCGACGATCTTCGTGGCGATGCACACATGACAACCTCCTTCACATTTCTAGCACTTGGCCAATCCTTGATGGCTTGGGTCTTGGCTTCCATCCATACTAATTCCTTGTGTAGACAGTACATACCCCAGAAATTGAATTTCGGTCCTATGGAATTCACACTTTTCAAGTTTGATGTAAAGATGATTTTTCTTAGACTTCCAAGAACCATTCTCACATGTCCATGATTTTCCTCTGTGGAGTTAGAAAAAATTAAATATCATCCAAATAAATCACCACGAATGTATCTAGGAGATCCCTGAAGATGTCATTCACCAATGTTGGAAAGTGGCTGGGGCGGTACTCAGACCAAAAGGCATAACTAATATTCAAAGTGTCCATAGCGTGACCTGAATGCAGTCTTCCATTCATCCCCAGGTCTAATAGGACCAAGTTATAGGCCCCACGGATATCTAGTTTAGAGAAAATTTTGGCATGTCGCATTTCTCTCCAATAACTCAGGGATTAAAGGCAATGGATAACGGTTTCTAATAGTAACCTTATTGATTCCCAAATAGCCCTACCAGGGTCTCAGAGATCCATCTTCTTCTTTACAAAGAAGATGGGTGCACCTGCAGAGATGAAGAGGGGCGTATGAAGCCCTTGGCTAAAATTTTCGTCTATGTAATCCTTTAAAGCCTTTAGCCCGGGCCCCGCCAGGGGGTAATCTTACCAAAAGGTATCTCTGCTCCGGGCAATAATTAAAATTGACAATCATATGGACGGTGAGGGAAGCTGGTCAGCGTTCTTCTTGTCACATAAATCCACATAGTCCTGGAAACAGCTGGTAGTTCAGGGACTGACATGGTTCCTTTAGGAACAGAGCAAGCTGAAACTTTTGGACTCATCTGTTTCTCTGGAAAGTGTAATTCCTTGGTCCTCCCAGTTAATGGTAGGATTCTGAGCCTGCAGCCATGTTAGCCCTAGAATAATGGGAAAGTGGGGAGAAGAGATAACATAAAGGACAGTTTTCTCTTGATTATCTTTAACCCATAAAACCCTCAAAGGCTCTGTTTCCTGATCCACTGGTCCAGAGGTCAGCAGGGAGCCATCCACAGTTTCCATCTGACTGGAGTAGCCTTCTTCACTGAACGTATCCCCTGTTTCAGAGCAAAGGAGACATCCATAAAATTTCCACTTGCCCCCTGAGTCGATCATAGCAAGCTAGACACCCAAGCTGAGTCAACCCAAGTTTGATGGAAAGAAACAATGAGAATTGTTTTTCTTACAACTCAGCTGGGACACCGCTGAGGAAACTTGAAAAATTGCAGCGTTTACACAGTCAATGTCCTCATAAGTAACGGAGTTTAAGTCAGAGAAATCAAGATCTGTGCTGCAGATCTCCTGGAGCCTGAGGCTCGGACCTGACAGATCCCCTCTCGCAACACTCACAGTGAATGAGTGCTGCAGTAGTCTTACGAGAACGGCTGGGGCAGTTTATAATGAAGTGCCCTGACTTACCACAATAGAAACATAGATTCTCCTTAAAACGATGTTCCTTGCGTGCATCACTAACCCGTCGTTGTAAAGAGTCTACCTGCATGGTTCAGGTTCAGGTTCCCGTGTGATCCTATCAAAGGTTCCTTAGCTGGAGGAAGGTAGGAAAAGGTTAGTGCGATTGCTTTCGAACCATCTCTCTTGCCTGCTTCATTCAGACGAGTATCAATACGGATGCAGTAGTTAATAAAGTCCCTAACGCATGGAGGGTCGGCACGAGCAAGTTCATCCTTAATCATGGAGATAACCCTTTTCGAAAAATAGATTTTTTGGCGGAACTTCCCCCGGTGGTATCAAGGGCCCATCTCCTGAAATCCAAGGCATATTCAGCTACCGAGTGCTTACCTTGGCGCAAAGCTAACAATGGCTGCTTCAGCTGTTGCACCACGATTGGGTCATCAAACACCTGTCCCATGGCTGAAATAAAAGCATCAAGATGATCCAAACATTCATCCTCAGTCTCAATCAGAGGGTTTGCCCACATCAAAGCCTTGTTGGTAAGCAACATAATTAAAGTAAGCACTTTAGATCGTTCATTGGGAATTGTGAACCCTGTGCAGAAAAAAAAAGTTGCTTGATTAAATAAATCCCCTGAATTTCCCCACGTTCACCGTCAAAACGAAAAGGGGGCAACTTGGGAAACCCAAACTCGGCTACGGCGGAGCCGACTCGCTCCTCAGAACCTCAATCCTGCTCCCCAAATCCTGGGCAGTCGTCCAAACACTTCAAATTGTGAAAGTGGGCCTGAAGGTTTGTAAAAACGGGTTTTTATAGTCTGCAAATCTGCAAGGAAAATTATCAGTCACTCCGCAAAGTTCCTTTATGCGGGCCTCCATTTTCCAATCTTTTAAACAGGAGTAGTGGAAGGGAGGAGAAGAAAAAAAAAAACAATGGTTTACCTGTGGTAACACGCAGAGAAAAAAAAAAAATTTAAAGGAACTGCCCCCCTGGAATGGTTGTAAAGAATCACAAACACTATCATCACAGAAAGCAACCGGACATTTTATATCCACAGTTACAGCAGACACAAAAAGGAAAAAAAAAAAACCCATAGTGTTTACCTGTGGTAACACTGCAAAAAAAAACTTAAGGGAATTGCTCACCGGAAGGGTTTTGTGAGAAGTCACAACCACTGTCATCACAGAAAGTACAACCGGACATCTGATATCCACAGTTACAGCAGACACAGCCTTTCCAACCCAGCAGACACTAACGTTTGGCTTCAGAATCTTGTAATGTAAGGAGTACAGTTCATATAGTGTCTTGTGCTTGGGTGCGATGAAAACGCAGGAGTCACAGGTTTGATATAGAAGGTCTTTGTATTACTTCATACAAGTGGCAATAATAGTCACACAGTTTGCAGATACAAAAGCAGGAGACACAGCAGGCCAGAGTAACTTAAGCTCAGCAATCACTCTCCACAACAGGTTCAGGATCTCTTCTCTGTTACATAAGTCCATGCAAACTTGGATTTATCAATACAAGGTTCCAAAGTCCACGAGTGTTCCAAAGTTCCACAATAGGAAATAACTGGAGTACAAGGTCCAAGGCTTCCAGGAGTCAGGTCACAGGTACACTGCAGGCTTGATTCTGAAGCACTGATTGCTCAGCTGTGGCTGCTTAAGAAGCAAGAGGGAGAGAATCAGGGCGGAAACATGCAAGCTGGAAACTCCATATTGACTGAGGGCAAGACAGCTGCAGCAAGACAGAAAGTAAAATGGCTGACGGAAAAACTGAGTTTCAGGAACATGTACACAGAACCTTACACAGCCATAGGAACCACTGGCTCGACAAACCTCTTCAATAAGGACTTGTGGAACACGTTATGGATCTTAAATGTCCCTGGAAGAATAAACGAAAGGAAACAGGATTAAGAATCTCCATGATCTTATAAGGTCCAATGAACCTAGGCTTAAACTTAGGAGATGCAACTCTCATAGGGATATTTCTTGAGGACAACCAGACCAAGTCCCCCACTTCAAACCGAGGACCATCAGTCCTATGCCGGTTGGCAAACCGCTGGGCCCTCTCCTGAGAGAGGGACAACCTCTCCACTACCTGGTCCCAAATCTGCTGCATACGCTCCACAACAGAGTCAACACCTGGACAGACAGAAGCCTCCGTCTGTCCCAAGAAAATCGAGGGTGAAACCCAAAATTGCAGAAAAACGGAGACATCAAAGTGGCAGAGCTAGCCCTATTATTAAGAGCAAACTCAGCCAAAGGCAAAAAAGAGACCCAGTCATCCTGATCAGCAGACACAAAGCATCTTAGATAAGTCTCCAATGTCTGGTTTGTTCTCTCAGTTTGTCCATTGGTCTGAGGATGAAAAGCCGAGGAAAAGACAATTGAACACCAAGTTTAGAACAAAAAGTCCTCCAAAATCTGGAAACAAACTGGACTCCTCTGTCAGACACAATGTTCTCAGGGGTGCCGTTAACCGAACCACGTGCTGAAGGAACAAAGGCACCAATTCAGAGGAGGAAGGCAACTTAGGTAATGGCACAAGATGTATCATTTTGGAAAACCTATCAAAAATCACCCAGATAACGGTCATTCTCTGAGAAACAGGGAGGTCGGAAATGAAATCCATAGAGATATGGGTCCATGGTCTCTTGGGCACAGGCAATGGCATCAACAAACCACTAGAGCGAGAGCAAGGCTTGGAGCGAGAGCAAGTCCCGCAGGACTGCACAAATTCCCTGACGTCACGAGACAAAGTAGGCCACCAAAAGGACCGACTAACCAAGTCTCTGGTACCAAAAAAATTTCCCGGGGTGACCGGCCAACGCGGAACAATGAATCTCAGACATCACACTCTTTTTCCACCGGTCTGGGACAAAAATTTCCCAATAGGCAGCGCTCGGGGTTTTTCCTCCTGACACCCTTCCAGAGCCAGTCTCAAATTGGGCGAGATGGCGGAAAGAACTACACCCTCTTTCAAAATAACAGCAGGATCAGATAACTCAGGAGAGTCCGCAAGGAAACTCCTCGAGAGGGCATCCGCCTTAACATTCTTAGTGCCAGGAAGAAAGGAAACCACAAAATTAAAACGTGTGAAAAACAAGGCCCACCTGGCCTGTCTAGGATTAAGTCGCTTGGCTGATTCCAGATAAACCAGATTCTTATGGTCCGTGAGGACCACCACCTGATGTTTGGCTCCCTCCAGCCAATGTCTCCACTCTTCAAAAGCCCTCTTCATGGCCAATAACTCCCGATTACCCACGTCATAATTACGTTCAGTTGGAGAAAATTTCGAGAGAAAAAGGCACAAGCGTTACTTTTAGAGGTCTCTGGATCCCTTTGGGACAAAACGGCACCTGCCCCAATTTCGGAGGCATCAACCTCCACCTGAAATGGCAGAGAAACATCATCCTGCCGTAAGAACAGGAGCAGAAGTGAATCTCTGCTTAAGTTCCTGAAACGCAGAGACTGCCTCAGGAGGCCAATTCACCACATCAGAACCCTTTCTGGTCAAATCAGTCAATGGTTTAACAATAACAGGGAAATTACCAATAAATTTACGATAAAAATGGCAAAACCCAAGAATCTTTGAAGAGCCTTTAATGAAGTAGGTTGGACCCAATCACAGATGGCCTGAACCTTGACCGGGTCCATTTCAATAACAGATGGGGACAAAATGAATCCCGGAAATGAGATCCTCTGTACGCCAAAAAGACACTTTGATCCCTTCACATACAGAGCATTCTCTCTCAAAATCTGGAGCACAGTCCGAACATGTTTCACATGAGAGTCCCAGTCATAGGAAAAAATCAAGATATCATCCAAATAAACAATCAGAAATTTATCCACAAAATCCCTGAAAATGTCATTCATGAAGGACTGAAGACAGAAGGAGCATTAGGACCCAAAGGGCATCACTAGGTACTCAAAATGCCCCTTTGGGGTATTAAATGCCGTCTTCCATTCATCCCCGTGCTTAATGCGAATAAGGTTATATGCCTCCCTGAGGTCAAGCTTGGTAAACCAAGTAGCACTTTTCACCCTGGAAAACAAGTCAGAAATCAAGGGTAACGGATATTGATATTTCACAGTGATATTGTTCAAGAGACGATAATCAATACACGGCCTTAATGAACCATCCTTTTTGGCCACAAAGAAAAAACCGGCACCCAAGGGTGAAGAGGATGGTCTGATATGACCCTTCTCCAATGACTCCTTGATATAAGACCGCATAGCGTCATGTTCAGGTACAGACAAGTTAAAAAGGCGACCTTTAGGGAATTTACTACCAGGCATTAATTCAATAGCGCAGTCATAGCTCCTATGGGGGGCAAGGATGCAGATTTACTTTCGCTAAACACATCAGAAAAATCAGTCAAAAAGTCAGGAACATCCTGAGCCTGGGGGGAGGCAGAAAAACAGGAGTGTTGGTATTAACACATTGGCAGCCCAACTGGTTACAGACACAGATTTCCAATCCAAAACAGGATTATGAGACTGTAACCAAGGGAAACCCAGTACGATAATGTCATGCAGATTATACAGCACCAAAAATTTGCAACTCTCCTGATGATCAGGTTCAACCCTCATTATCACCTGAGTAGAGAACTGAGGTTTATTCTCAGCCAAAGGGTAGAATCGATCCCCAGTAGGGAATAGACTTCCGTAGGGGTATCAAGGGAAACCCACAACGTTTAGCAAAATCAAAATCCATCAGGTTTAATAGCTGCTCCCGAATCAACAAAATCCTGAGCAGAAAATGTGGACAGGGAGCAAATCAGGGTAACAGTCAACAAAAATTTAGTCTGAACACTACGCAAGACAACTGAACGTGCAAAACGTCTTCCCCGCTTAGGGCAGACTGAAATAGCATGAGAGGAATCACCACAGTAGAAACATAACCCATTGCGTTTACGAAACTCATGACGCTGTGCCCCAGAAGCCACTCTATCACACTGCATGGTTCAGAAGCTGGTTCACAAGGCAACACTGTTCCACGCATACCTCTACGCTCACGCAAACGTCTGTCAATTTGAATCACTAATGACATAGAATCATTGAGAACCAGAGGGGACAGGGAATCCCACCATAACATCCTTTACATTCTCTGACAGACCCTTCCGAAAAAGGGCTGCCAAAGCATCGTCATTCCATTTGGTCAGGACTGCCCACCTTCGGAATCTCTGACAGTATAACTCAGCATCCTCAAGCCCCTGATTTAATGCCAACAAGGCTTTTTTCAGCTTGATCAGTGACATTAGGCTCATCGTACAATAACCCCAGAGCCTGAAAAAATGCATCAACATTACTCAAAACAGGATCCCCAGTGTCAGGGAAAAAGCCCAATCCTGAGGATCGCCGCGCAGGAGAGAGATGACAATTTGAACCTGCTGTGCTGCGTTCCCTGAGGACTTAGATTTCAAGGCAAAAAACAACTTACAGTTATTTTTGAAATTCAGAAATTTAGCTCGATCCCCTAAAAACAAACTGGCATGGGAATCCTAGGTTCCACAACAGGCAACCCTGCAAGATAAGAAGCAATACTCCGAACTTCAGTGGCAAGCTGATCCACACGGCCAGACAACTGTGCAAACTCCATTGAGAGAAAAAAAAATCCTCCTCAGCATTCAGAGAAACAAGGGGAAAAAAAAAATCTCTGACAACTCTGACAATCTTCTTTCTTTAACACTATTTTTCCCTTCTGTGAGTACCATACAAATATCAGTTTTTGGGCTGGTGATACTGTTATGATTGGTAGCTGAGGAGAGCAGGCAAAAAAGGAAATAAAACCAGAGAGGTTGGAATCTATGGGATTGCAGTACCCTGACTAACCACCACAACCAAAGGCAGCCGTGGAGCGCACCCACGCCGGTCCCAGACGCCTCGTCACAGCCCGAGAAGCCAACCACACCCAAAGACAGAAAGAGGAAAACCATCTGCCCCGGAGCAGATCCCCAAAGAACACAGAAAGCCCCCAAACATGTAATGGCGGCCAGACAAGAGGAAAACACAGACACAGACAGAAAATAGTATGAGCAAACGTTGGGGCCCAAACTTCCTAAATAGAAAAGGATAGGAAGGACACTTACTGCAATCCCAAAAAACCCTGAAAAGTACCAACTCTACCAATTACAAAAACACCTGAGATCACACTACCTCCACCACCCAAACTAGCCCTCCGGTGCAACAAAACCAAACAGCAGCCACTGAAAAAACTGGAAAAGGCAAATGAACAAACAACAGTGGCTGAACTAAACTGAGAGGAGCACAAGCCCCCGGAGGGGACCCGGCAGACCCCCACAGAAGTGCAGGACAAAATGCAAAAAGCAAGCACAAAAAACCAAAAGAAGAAAATGTCTCATCTGTTAGCAGAAGATGCAGGCACGAAACAGCAAGCCACAAAGTGAACAGGAATCAAAGATGAGACCAGAACAATTGATCACCGGCAACCCTGATGGGAGGGAACCTCCCTTATATAAGACCAGTCAGTAACACCTGATCGCCAATCTTCACAATCTTCATTGGATAGTTCAGTACTGTTTGTAACCACCAGAGGGAGTTCTGCTCAGAATTCATTTCTAGCACATTCACAACAGTTTTCCTGATGTCCCAAACAATCGAAAAGGGGATTCATCAGAGAAAATGACTTTACCCCAGTCCTCAGCAGTCCACTGCCTGTACCTTTTGCAGAATATCAGTCTGTCCATGATGTTTTTTCTGGAGAGAAGTGGCTTCTTTGCTGCCCTCCTTGAGACCAGGCCTTGCTCCAAGAGTCTCTGCCTCACAGTGCGTGCAGATGCACTCACACCTGCCTGCTGCCATTCCTGAGCAAGCTCTGCACTGCTGGTAGCCCGATCCCGCAGCTGAAACCCTTTTAAGAGATGGTCCTGGTGCTTGCTGGTCTTTCTTGGGCGCCCTGGAGCCTTTTGGCAATAATTTTGTCCATGACTGTACTGACAGGGGTCAAGTAGACTGTGTTTTGTGTGATGACTTCTGCACACTAGTGAAGAATAAACCAAATGGACTGTTGTTTTAACCCTGAGCGTGCCAGTGTTTGCCTCTAAGACCAGCTAAGCGAATGATCCCCGTCCACACACAGTGTGGATCGTCACAATATTTAGAATATAACGCTGGGAGCGTCACTCTGTCCGAAGCCTTTATAGACTGCGTAGACACTGGATGCATACCGCGATCTCCGGCGCCATACTTACATACTTACCTGACTGGGAAGAGCATTGCCACGGCGCTTCTCTTCTCGCCGGAGACCAGGGCAGTAGACCAGGAGTGCGCGTCGGAATCGCACATGTGCACAGCGCTATCCGGCGCTATTTTACTGAAGACACATTTGCAGTGGGCGTGCGCGTACTTCGACGCCGCTCTCCTCCCCCCGGCCTCCCGCAGAACGGGACAATGCTGGAGCACAGGGAAGAAAGGTGAGTATAAATGTTTTTTTTTTTTTGGGTATGTGTGCAGTTTGACAGGGGTGAGGGGGAACATATATATCAGGATGGGGGTGAGAGGTAGCATGTATACCAGGAAATGGGGGTGAAAGGATCATGCATATCAGGATAGGGGGGTGAGAGGACCATGTATACCAGAATTGGGGGGTGAGGGGGCCATGCATACCAGGATTGGGGATGGGGGACCATGCATACCAGGATAGGGGGGTGAGGGGACCATGCATACCAGGATAGTGGGGTGAGGGGGGCCATGAATACCAGGATTGGGGGTGAGGGGGTACCATACATCCTACAATAGGGATGAGGGGGACCATGCATACCTGGATTGGGGGATAAGGGGACCATGCATACCAGAATTGGGAGGTAAGGGGTGCCATGTATACCAGGATTGGGGATGAGGGGACCATGCATACCAGGATTGGAGGGTAAGGCGGTACCATACATCCTATGATAGGGATGAGGGGGACCATGCATACCAGGATTGGGGGGTGAGGGGACCATGCATACCAGGATTGGAGGGTGAGGGAACTATGTATACCAGGATTGGGGGGTGAGGGGACCATGCATTCCAGGATTGGGGGTGAGGGGATCATGCATACCAGGACTGAGGGTGGGGGCACCATGCATACCAGGATTGGGGGGTGAGGGGGACCATGCATACCAAGAATGGGGGTTAAGGGGACTATGTATTCCAGGATTGGGAGGTGAGGGGACCATGCATACCAGGATTGGAGGGTGAGGGTACCATGCATACCAGGATTCGTGGGTGAGGGGACCATGCATTCCAAGATTGGGGGTGAGGGGACTATGTATACCAGGATAGGGGTGAGAGGACCATGCATACCAGGATAGGTGGGTGAGGAGACCATGCATATCATGATAGTGGATGAGGGGATCATGCATACCAGGATAGGGGGTGAGGAGACCATGCATACCAGGATTCGGGGTGAGGGGACTATGCATTCCAGGATTGGGTGGTAGGGTACCATGCATACTAGGATTGGTGGGTGAGGGGACCATGCATTCCAAGATTGGGGGTGAGGGGATCATGCATACCAGGCTAGGGGTGAGAGGACCATGCATACCAGGATAGGGGGTGAGGAGACCATGCATAACAGAATAGGGGGGTGAGGGAAACATTCATATCAGGATTGGGAGGTGAGGGGACCATGCATACCAGGGTTGGAGGGTGAGGGTACCATGCATACCAGGATTCGTGGGTGAGGGGACCATGCATTCCAAGATTGGGGGTGAGGGGACTATGTATACCAGGATAGGGGTGAGAGGACCATGCATACCAGGATAGGTGGGTGAGGAGACCATGCATATCATGATAGAGGATGAGGGGATCATGCATACCAGGATAGGGGGGTGAGAGGACCATGCATACCAGGATAGGGGGGTGAGGGGACCATGCATACCAGGAAAGGGGGGGTGAGAGGACCATGCATACCAGGATGGGGGATGAGAGGACCATGCATACCAGGATTGGGGATGAGGCGTACCATGCATACCAGGCTTAGGGATGAGGGGACCTTGCATACTAGAATTGGGAGGTAAGGGGTGCCATGTATACCAGGATTGGGGATGAGGGGACCATACATACCAGGATTGGGGGTGAGGGGTTCCATACATCCTACGATAGGGATGAGGGGGACCATGCACACCAGGGGATTGGGGATGAGGGGACCATGCATATCAGGATTGGGGGGTGAGGGGACCATGCCTACCAGGATTGGGGGGTGAGGGAACATGCATACCAGAATTCGGGGGTGAGGGGACTATGCATTCCAGGATTGGGGGGTGAGGGTACCATGCATACTAGGATTGGTGGGTGAGGGGACCATGCATTCCAAGATTGGGGGTGAGGGGATCATGCATACCAGGGTAGGGGTGAGAGGACCATGCATACCAGGATAGGGGGTGAGGAGACCATGCATACCAGAATAGGGGGGTGAGGGAAACATGCATATCAGGATTGGGAGTGAGAGGACCATGCATACCAGGATTGGGGGAAGAGGGGTACCATGCATACCAGTATTGGGGGGTGACGGGGTACCATACATACTACAATAGGGATGAGGGGCACCATGCATACCAGGATTGGGGGGTGAGGGGACTATGCATATCAGGATTGGGAGTGAGGGGACCATGCATACCAGGATTGGAGGGGTGAGGGGACCATGCATACCAGGATTGGGGGTGAGGGGACCATGCATACCAGGATTGGTGGGTGAGGGGACCATGCATTCCAAGACTGGGGGGTGAGGGGACCATGTATACCAGGATAGGGTGAGAGGACCATGCATAGCAGGATAGGGAGGTGAGGAGACCATGCATACCAGGATTGGGGGGTGAGAGACCTATGCATACCAGGATTGGGAGATGAGGGGTACCATGCATACCAGAATTAGGGATGAGGGGTACCATGCATACCAGAATTGGGGATGAGGTGACCATGCATACCAGAATTAGGAGGTAAGGTGTTATGTTTCGGTAGCTGAGGAGAAAAAGCAAAAACGGTAATACGCCAGAGAGGCTGGAACCTATTGGAATACAGTAACCTGAACTAACCACACAACTAGAGGTAGCCGTGGAGCGTTCCTACCTTGATCCTAGACGCTTTGTCACAGCCTGAGAGATAACTACACCTAAAGGCAGAAAGATGAAAGCTTCTGCCCCGGAGCAGATCCCCAAAGAAAATAGGAAGCCCCCAAACATATAATGGCGGTTAGACAAGAAGATAGCACGGACACAAACAGAAAATAGAATGAGCAAACGTTGGGGCCCAATCTGTCTTGACAGAAAAGTTCAGGAAAGAATTCTGACTGCAATCCAACAAAAACCCTAAAAAATACCAGCACTTCTGATTGCCAAAAAAAAACCTGAGATCACACGATCTCTACCACCTAAATCAGATCTCTGGTGTAACAAAACAAAGCCGCAGCCACTGAAAAAACAGGAAAAAGCAAATGAACAAATAACAGTGGCTACAGATAAATTGAGAGGAGCACAGGCCCCGGAGGGGACCCGGCTGACCTCCACAAAAGTGCACAAAACTATGAAAAAAGCAAACAAAAAAAGAAAAGCAGAAAATATCTTATCTGAAAGCAGCAGGTGCAGGCAAGACTCCAGCAACTTCAAAATGAACCAGGAACCACAATTGAGACAAGAACAATTGATCACCGGCGAACATCATGGGAGGGAACCTCCCTTATATCAGTCCAGTCCGCGATCCCAGATTGCCATTTCTCGCTGTGAGGTTCAGTACTGTCTGCAACCACCAGAGGGAGCCTCTGCTCAGAAACCATCTTCAGCACATTCATAACAGTACCCCCCCTTGAGGAGGGGTCACCGAACCCTCACTTGTGCAACCAGGCCGATCAGGATGAGCTTGGTGATAGGCACGGATCAGTCTACTAGTATGGATGTCCGAAGCAAACACCAAGAATTGTCCTCCTGACCATAACCTCTCCACTTAACCAAATACTGGAGTTTCTGTCTAGAAAAACGAGAATCCAATATTTTCTCAACCACATACTCCAGATTGCCATCAACCAAAACAGCGTCAGGAGGCGCAGCCATAGGAACCACTGGCTCGACAAACCTCTTCAATAAGGACTTGTGGAACACGTTATGGATCTTAAATGTCCCTGGAGAGGAAAACGGAAGGAAACAGGATTAAGAATCTCCATGATCTTATAAGGTCTAATGAACCTAGGCTTAAACTTTGGAGATGCAACCCTCATAGGGATATTTCTTGAGGACAACCAAACCAAGTCCCCCACTTTAAACCGAGGACCATCAGTCCTATGCCGGTTGGCAAACCGTTGGGCCTTCTCCTGAGAGAGAGACAACCTCTCCACTACCTGGTCCCAAATCTGCTGCATACGCTCCACAACAGAGTCAACACCCGGACAGACAGAAGCCTCCGCCTGTCCCGAAGAAAATCGAGGGTGAAACCCAGAATTGCAGAAAAATGGAGACATTAAGGTGGCAGAGCTAGCCCTATTATTAAGAGCAAACTCAGCCAAAGGCAAAAAAGAGACCCAGTCATCTTGATCAGCAGACACAAAACATCTCAAATAAGTCTCCAAGGTCTGGTTTGTTCTCTCGGTTTGTCCATTGGTCTGAGGATGAAAAGCAGAGGAGAAAGATAATTGAACACCAAGTTTAGAACAAAATGTCCTCCAAAATCTGGAAACAAACTGGACTCCTCTGTCAGACACAATGTTCTCCGGAATGCCATGTAACCGAACCACGTGCTGAAGGAACAAAGGCACCAATTCGGAGGAGGAAGGCAACTTAGGTAATGGCACAAGATGTATCATTTTGTAAAACCTATCACAAATCACCCAGATAACGGTCATTCTCTGAGAAACAGGGAGGTTGGAAATAATATCCATAGAGATATGGGTCCATGGCCTCTTGGGCACAGGTAATGGCATTAACAAACCACTAGAGCGAGAGCAAGGCTTGGAACGAGAGCAAGTCCCACAGGACTGCACAAAGTCCCTGACGTCACGAGACAAAGTAGGCCACCAAAAGGACCGACTCACCAAGTCTCTGGTACCAAAAATCCCGGGATGACCAGCCAATGCGGAACAATGAATCTCAGACATCACACTCTTCTTCCACTGGTCTGGGACAAACAATTTCCCAACAGGGCAGCGCTCAGGTTTATCCTCCTGACATCCCTCCAGAGCCAGTCTCAAATTGGGCGAGATGGCGGAAAGTACTATATCCTCTTTCAAAATAACAGCAGGATCAGATAACTCAGGAGAATCCGCAAAGAAACTCCTTGAGAGGGCATCCGCCTTAACATTCTTAGTGCCAGGAAGAAAAGAAAACACAAAATTAAAACGTGTGAAAAACAAGGCCCACCTGGCCTGTCTAGGATTAAGTCGCTTGGCTGATTCGAGATAAACTAGATTCTTATGGTCTGTGAGGACCACCACCTGATGTTTGACTCCTTCCAGCCAATGTCTCCACTCTTCAAAGGCCCTCTTCATGGCCAATAACTCCTGATTACCCACGTCATAATTACGTTCAGTTGGAGAAAACTTTCGAGAGAAAAAGGCACAAGGGTTACTCTTAGAGGTCTCTGGATCCCTTTGGGACAAAATGGCACCTGCCCCTATCTCAGAGGCATCAACCTCCACCTGAAACGGCAGAGAAACATCAGGCTGCCGTAGAACAGGAGCAGAAATGAATCTCTGCTTAAGTTCCTGAAATGCAGAAACTGCCTCAGGAGGCCAATTCACCACATCGGAACCCTTTTTGGTCAGATCAGTCAATGGTTTAACAATACCAGAGAAATTACCAATAAATTTACGATAAAAATTGGCAAAACCCAAAAATCTCTGAAGAGCCTTCAATGAAGTAGGATGAACCCAATTACAGATGGCCTGAACCTTGACCGGGTCCATTTCAATAACAGACGGAGACAAAATGAATCCCAGAAATGAAACCTTCTGTACGCCAAAAAGACACTTTGATCCCTTCACATACAGTGCATTCTCTCTCAAAATCTGGAACACAGTCCGAACATGTTTCACAAGAGAGTCCCAGTCATTGGAAAAAATCAAGACATCATCCAAATAAACAATCAGAAATTTATCCACAAAATCCCTGAAAATATCATTCATGAAGGATTGGAAGACGGAAGGGGCATTAGTAAGCCCAAAGGGCATCACTAGGTACTCAAAATGCCCCTATGGGGTATTAAACGCCGTCTTCCATTCATCCCCGTGCTTATTACGAATAAGGTTATATGCCCCCCTGAGGTCAAGTTTGGTAAACCAACTAGCACTTTTCACTCTGGAAAACAGGTCAGAAATCAAGGTAACGGATATGATAATTCACAGTGATCTTATTCAGGAGGCGATAATCAATACACGGCCTCAATGAACCATCCTTTTTGGCCACAAAGAAAAATCCGGCGCCCAAGAGTGAAGAGGATGGTCTGATATAACCCTTCTCCAATGACTCCTTAATATAAGATCGCATAGCATCGTGTTCAGGTACAGATAAATTAAAAAGGCGACCTTTAGGAAATTTACCACCAGGCACTAATTCAATAGCGCAATCTTAGGTCCTGTGAGGGGGTAAGGATGCAGATTTACTTTCACTAAACACATTAGAAAAATCAGTCAAAAAGTCAGGAACATCCTGAGACTGGGGAGAGGCAGAAAAAACAGGAGTGTCGGCATTAACACATTGGCAGCCCCAACTGGTCACAGACACAGATTTCCAATCTAAAACAGGATTATGAATCTGCAACCAAGGGAAACCCAGAACAATAATGTCATGCAGATTATGCAACACCAGAAGTTTGCAACTCTCCTGATGATCTGGTTCAACCCTCATTATCACCTGAGTAAAAAATTGGGGTTTATTCTCAGGCCAAAGGGGTAGAATCAATGCCCAATAGGGAATAGACTTCCGCAGGGGTATCATGGGAAAGCCACAACGTTTGGCAAAGTCGAAATCCATCAGGTTAATAGCTGCTCCTGAATCAACAAAAGCCTGAGCCGAAAATGTGGACATGGAGCAAATCAGGGTAACAGTCAACAGAAATTTAGTCTGAACACTACCCAAGACAACTGAGCGAGCAAAACGTCTTCCCTGCTTAGGGCAGATGGAAATAGCATGAGAGGCGTCACCACAGTAGAAACATAACCCATTGCGCTTTCGAAATTCATGACGCTGTGCCCCAGAAGTCACTCCATCACACTGCATGGGCTCAGGAGCTGGCCCACAAGGCAACACCATCTCACGCATACCTCTGCGCTCACGCAAACGTCTGTCAATTTGAATAGCCAAAGACATAAAATCATTGAGACCAGAGGGTACAGGGAATCCCACCATAACGTCCTTTACATTCTCTGACAGACCCTTCCGAAAAAGGGCTGCCAAAGCATCATCATTCCATTTGGTCAGGACTGCCCACTTTCGAAATTTCTGACAGTACAGTTCAGCGGCTTCACAGCCCTGACTTAATGCCAACAAGGTCTTCTCAGCCTGATCAGTGACATTAGATTCATCGTACAACAACCCCAGAGCCTGAAAAAATACATCAACATCATTCAAAACAGGATCCCCAGATGTTAGGGAAAAAGCCCTATCCTGAGGGTCGCCGCGCAGGAGAGAGATGACAATTTGAACCTGCTGTGCTGCGTTCCCTGAGGACTTAGGCTTCAAGGCAAAAAACAACTTACAGTTATTTTTGAAATTCAGAAATTTAGCCCGATCCCCCAAAAACAAATCTGGTATGGGGATCCTAGGTTCCACAACCGGCAACCCAGCAAGATAGGAAGCAATACTCCGAACCTCAGTGGCAAGCTGATCCACACGGCCAGACAACTGTGCAAACTCCATTGAGAGAAAAAAAAATCCTCCTCAGCACCCAGAGAGAAAGAGGGAAAAAATGCAACAAACAGAAAAAAAAAATCTCTGACAACTCTGACAACTTTTTTCTTTCCACACTATTTTTCCCTTCTGTGAGTACCATATAATTTTAGTTTTGGGTCGGTGATACTGTTATATTTCGGTAGCTGAGGAAAAAAAGGAAGAACGGTAATACGCCAGAGAGGCTGGAACCTATTGGATTGCAGTAACCTGAACTAACTACACAACTAGAGGTAGCCGTGGAGCGTTCCTACCTTGATCCTAGACGCCTCGTCACAGCCTGAGAGATAACTACACCTAAAGGCAGAAAGATTAAAGCTATCTGCCCCGGAGCAGATCCCCAAAGAAAATAGGAAGCCCCCAAACATATAATGGCGGTTAGACAAGAAGATAGCTTGGACACAGACAGAAAATAGAATGAGCAAACGTTGGGGCCCAATCTGTCTAGACAGAAAAGTACAGGAAAGAATTCTAACTGCAATCCAACAAAAACCCTAAAAAATACCAGCACTTCTGATTGCCAAAAAAACCTGAGATCACACGATTTCTACCACCTAAATCAGATCTCTGGTGTAACAAAACAAAGCCGCAGCCACTGAAAAAACAGGAAAAAGCAAATGAACAAATAACAGTGGCTACAGATAAATTGAGAGGAGCACAGGCCCCAGGAGGGACCCGGCTGACCTCCACAAAAGTGCAGAAAACTATGAAAAAAGCAAGCACAAAAAGAAAAGCAGAAAATATCTTATCTGAAAGCAGCAGGTGCAGGCAAGACTCCAGCAACTTCAAAATGAACCAGGAACCACAATTGAGATAAGAACAATTGATCACCGCGACCATCATGGGAGGGAACCTCCCTTATATCAGTCCAGTCCGCGATCCCAGTTTCCATTCCTCGCTGTGAGGTTCAGTACTGTCTGCAACCACCAGAGGGAGCTTTTGCTCAGAAACCATCTTCAACACATTCATAACAGTAAGGGGTGCCATGTATACCAGGATTGGGGATGAGGGGACCATGCATACCAGGATTGGGGGGTGAGGGGACCATGCATGCCAGGATTGGGGGGTGAGGGGACCATGCATTCCAGGATTGGGGGGTGAAGGGACCATGCATACCAGGATTAGGGATGAGGGGACCATGCATTTCAAGATTGGTGGGTGAGGGGACCATGCATTCCAAGATTGGGAGGTGAGGGGACCATGTATACCAGGATAGGGTGTGAGAGGACCATGCACACAAGGATAGGGGGGATAGGGGACCATGCATATCAGGATTGTGGGTGAGGGGACCATGCATACCAGGATACGGGGGTGAGGGGACCATGCATACCAGGATGGGGGTGAGAGGACCATGCATACCATGATTGGGGATGAGGGGGCCATGCATACCAGGATTGGGGGGTGAGGGAACCATGCATACCAGAATTGGGAGGTAAGGGGTGCCATGTAAACCAGGATTGGTAATGAGGTGACCGTGCATACCAGGATTGAGGGGTGAGGGGACCATGCATGCCAGGATTGGGAGGCGATGGGGACCATGCATTCCAGGATTGGGGGGTGAGGGGACCATGTATACCAGGATTGGGGGATAAGGGGACCATGCATACCAGGATTGGGGGTTGAGGGGACCATGTATACCAGGATTGGGGGGTGAGGGGACCATGTATACCAGGATAGGGGGTGAGAGAACTATGCATACCAGGATAGAGGGGAGAGGGGACCATGCATATCAGGATTGGTTGTGAGAGGACCATGTATACAAGGATAGGGGGAATAGGGGACCATGCATATCAGGATTGTGGGTGAGGGGACCATGTATACCAGGATACGGGGGTTAGGGGACCATGCATACCAGGATGGGGGTGAGAGGACCATGCATACCAGGATTGGGGGATGAGGGGGCCATGTATACCAGGATTGGGGGGTGAGGGGACCATGCATACCAGAATTGGGAGGTAAGGGGTGCCATGTAAACCAGGATTGGTAATGAGGTGACCGTGCATACCAGGATTGGGGGATGAGGGGACCATACATGCCAGGATTTGGAGGTGAGTGGACCATGCATTCCAGGATTGGGGGGTGAGGGTACCATGTATACCAGGATTGGGGGATGAGGGGACCATGCATACCAGGATTGGGGGTGGAGGGGACCATGTATACCAGGATTGGGGGGTGAGGGGACCATGTATACCAGGATAGGGGGTGAGAGAACTATGCATACCAGGATAGAGGGGAGAGGGGACCATGCATATCAGGATTGGGGGTGAGGGGACCATGCATACTAGGATAGGGCGGTGAGGGGACCATGCATACCGCTAATTCAATTGCCGGCTTTTGTGAAATTACCGAACCCGACATGAAATGACACATGGTTTACATACAGTTAACCATGTCATTTCATGTAGTTTGATATATGGTTTTCACTAACAATTACATGAGTGTATGTGTGCAAAATTGCAGACATGTAGGAGTTAATTAACCCCTTACTGCCATCGGACGTACTATCCCGTCCATGGTACCTGGGCCCGTATGACCATGGACGGGATAGTATATCTCGTGCGATCGGACGCGCTCCCTGGGGGAGCGCAGCCGATCGCGGCCGGGTGTCAGCTGATTATCACAGCTGACACCCATGACTGTGTGTCAGGAGCTGTCACGGACCGCTCCCGGCACATTAACCCCTTGCACACCGCGATCAAACATGATCGCGGTGTACTGGGGGCACAGGGGAGGATCGCGCAGGGTGGGGGCTCCCTGCGCGCCCCCCTGAGACCCTCAGAGCAGCGCGATGTGATCGCGCTGTTCTGAGGGCTTCCTCCCTCCCAGGACCTGGATCCAAGATGGCGCCGGGGTCCTGGAGGGAGGCGGCTTCCTCAGTGCCTGCTGACAGCAGGCACTGAGAAGCCTGCTGCACTGCCTGAGCGATCGCTGGTGTGACAGAGTGCTGTGCACACTGTCACACCAGCGATCTGACAAAATACAGTGATGTCCCACCCTGGGACAAAGTAAAAAAGTTAAAAAAATAAAAATAAACATGTTTAAAAAAAAAATCCAAAATAAATAAAAAAAATAAAAAATATTCCCCAATAAATTCACTTCTTCCTGTAAATAAAATAAACAAAGCAATAAAAGTACACATATTTGGTATCACCACGTCCGTAACGACCCTCCCTATAAAATTGTCCCACTAGTTAACCCCTTTAGTGAACCCCTTAAAAAAAAAAAAAAAAAAACGAAGCAAAAAATCAATGCTTTATCATCATACCGCCAAACAAAAAGTGGAATAACACGCGATCAAAAAGACCGATATAAAAAAACATGGTACCGCTGAAAATGTCATCTTGTCCCGCAAAAAACGAGCCATCATACAGCATCATCAGCGAAAAAATAATAAAGTTATAGCTCGCAGAATAAAGCAATGCAAAAATAATTATTTTTTTATATAAAATTGTTTTTATTCTATAAAAGCGCCAAAACATGAAAAAATTATATAAATGAGGTATCGCCATAATCGTACTGACCCGAAGAATAAAACTGATTTATCAATTTTACCACACGCGGAACGGTATAAACGCCTCCCCCAAAAGAAATTCATGAATTACTGATTTTTGTTCATTCTAACCTCCCAAAAATCGAAATAAAAAGCGATCAAAAAACGTCACGTGCTCAAAAATGATACCAATAAAAACGTCAACTCGTCCCCCAAAAAATAAGACCTCACATGACTCTGTGGGCCAAAATATGCAAAAATTATAGCTCTCAAATGTGATGATGCAAAAACTATTTTTGCAATAAAAAGCGTCTTTTAGCGTGACAGCTGCCAATCATAAAAACCCGCTATAAATAGTAAATCAAACCCCCCTTTATCACCCCCTTAGTAAGGGAAAAATAATAAAATTAAAAAAAAGTATTTATTTCCATTTTCCCATTAGGGTTAGGTTAGGGTTGCGGCTAAAGTTAGGGTTAGGGTTGGCGCTAAAGTTAGGATTAGGGTTAGGGTTGGGATTAGGGTGTGTTAGGGTTAGGTTTGTGGTTAGAGTTGGGACTAGGGTTAGGGGTGTGTTGGGGTTAGGGTTGGAGTTAGAATTGGGGGGTTTCCGCTGTTTAGGCACATCAGGGCTCTCCAAATGTGACATGGCGTCTGATCTCAATTCCAGCCAATTCTGCGTTGAAAAAGTCAAACGGTGCTCCTTACTTCTCAGCTCTGCCATGCGTCCAAACAGTAGTTTATCCCCACATATGGGGTATCAGCGTACTCTGGACCCCAAGAGTTATTGTGCAATTTGTCCTATTTCTTCTGTTACCCTTGGGAAAATAAAAAACTGGGGGCGAAAATATCATTTTTGTACAAAAAAAATTATTTTTTTGTTTTTTACGGCTGTACATTATAAACTTCTGTGAAGCACTTGGGGCTTCATAGTGCTCACACACATCTAGATAAGTTCCTTGTGGGGTCTATTTTCCAAAATGGGGTCACTTGTTGGGGATTTCCACTGTTTAGGCGCATCAGGGGCTCTCCAAATGCGACATGACGCCCCCAGACCATTCCATCAAAGTCTGCAATCCAAAACGTCACTACTTCCCTTCCGAGCCCCAACGTGTACCCATACAGTAGTTTTCTCCCACATATTGGATATCAGCGTACTCAGGACAAATTGGACAACAACTTTTGGGGTCCAATTTCTCCTGTTACCCTTGTAAAAATAAAATATTGGGGAAAAAAAATCATTTTTGCAAAAAAAAAAAAGATTTTTTATTTTTACGGCTGTGCGTTATAAACTTCTGTGAAGCACTTCGGGGTTCAAAGTGCTCACCACACATCTAGACAAGTTCCTTGTGGGGTCTATTTTCCAAAATGGGGTCACTTGTGGGGGGTTTCCACTGTTTAGGCGCATCAGTGGCTCTCCAAATGCGACATGACGCCCCCAGACCATTCCATCAAAGTCTGCAATCCAAAACGTCACTACTTCCCTTCCGAGCCCTGACGTGCGCCCATACAGTAGTTTTCTCCCACATATTGGGTATCAGCGTACTCAGGACAAATTGGACAACAACTTTTGGGGTCCAATTTCTCCTGTTACCCTTGTGAAAATAAAATATTGGGGGCGAAATAATCATTTTTGTAAAAAAAAAAAAAAGATTTTTTATTTTTACGGCTGTACGTTATAAACTTCTGTGAAGCACTTTGGGGTTCAAAGTGCTCACCACACATCTAGATAAGTTCCTTGTGGGGTCTATTTGCCAAAATGGGGTCACTTGTGGGGGTTTCCACTGTATAGGTGCATCAGGGGCTCTCCAAATGTGACATGACGCCCCCAGACCATTCCATCAAAGTCTGCAATCCAAAACGTCACTACTTCCCTTCCGAGCCCTGACGTGCGCCCATACAGTAGTTTTCTCCCACATATTGGGTATCAGCGTACTCAGGACAAATTGGACAACAACTTTTGGGTTCCAATTTCTTCTGTTACCCTTGTGAAAATAAAATATTGGGGGCGAAAAAATCATTTTTGTAAAAAAAAAAAAGGATTTTTTATTTTACGGCTGTACGTTATAAACTTTAGTGAAACACCTGGGGTTAAAAGTTCTCACCACACATCTAGATAAGTTCCTTGAGGGGTCTAGTTTCCAAAATTGTGTCATTTTTTGGGGGTTTCCACTGTTTAGGCAGATCAGGAGCTCTCCAAACACGACATGGCGTCCAGCCAATTCTGCGTTGAAAAAGTCAGACGGCGCTCCTTCCCTTCCAAACTCTGCCATGCACCCAAACAGTGGTTTACCCCCACATATGGGGTATCAGCGCACTCAGGACAAATTGCACAATAACTTTTGGAGTCTTGTTACCCTTGGAAAAATAAAAATTGGGGTGAAAAGATCATTTTTGTGGAAAAAATATGATTTTTAAATTTTACGGCTCTACATTATAAACTTGTGTGAAGCACTTGGGGGTTCAAATTGCTCACCAAAGATCTAGAAAAGTTCCTTAGGGGGTCTAGTTTCCCAAATGGGTCATTTGTGGTGGGTTTCCACTGTTTAGGCACATCAGGGGCTCTCCAAATGCAACATGGCATCCAATCTCAATTCCAGCCAATTTTGGTTGGAAAAAGTCAAATGGTGCTCCTTCCATTCCGAGCTCTGCCGTGAGCCCAAACAGTGGTTCCCCCCCACATATGGGGTATCAGCGTACTCAGGACAAATTGGACAACAACTTACGTGGTCCAATTTCTCCTGTTACCCTTGGGAAAATAAAAAATTAGTGACTAAAAGATAATTTTTGTGGGAAAAAAATAGGATTTTTTATTTTCATGCCCGGGCATTATAAACTTGTGTGAAGCACTTAGGGGTTCAAAGTGCTCACCAAAGATCTAGATAAATTCCTTAGGGGGTCTAGTTTCCAAAATGGGGTCACTTGTGGGGGGTTTCCACTATTTAGGCTCATCTGGGGCACTGCAAACGGAACATGACCCCCATCAACGTCTGCATTCCAAAACGTTACTACTTCCTTTCCAAGCCCTGCCGTGCACCCAAACAGTTGCCCCCCCCCACATATGGGGTATCAGCGTACTCAGGACAAATTGGACAACAACTTTTGGGGTCCAATTTCCTTGGGAAAATTCAAAAATTTGGGACTAAAAAATCATTTTTGTGGAAAATTGTTTTTTTTTTTTCACACCCAGGCATTATAAGCTTTTGTGAAACACTTGGGGGTTTAAAGTGCTCACAACAGATCTAGATAAGTACCTTAGGGGGTCTAGTTTCCAAAATGGTGTCACTTGTGGGGGTTTCCACTGTTTAGGCGCATCAGGGGCTCTCCAAACACGACATGGCGTCCAATCTCAATTCCAGCCAATTTTAGTTTGAAAAAGTCAAACGGCGCTCCTTCCCTTACGAGCTCTGCCGTGTGCCCAAACAGTGGTTTTCCCCCACATATTGGGTATTGGCGTACTCAGGAGAAATTGCATAACAACCTTATCTGTCCATTTTCTCCTTTTACCCTTGTCAAAATAAAAAAAAAGTTTGTAAAAATCATTTTTGTGGCTAAAGAAGTTAAATATTCATTTTTTCCTTCCACGTTGCTTTAGTTCCTGTGAAGCACCTGAAGGGTTAATAATCTTCTTGAATGTGGTTTTGAGTACCTTGAGGGGTGCAGTTTTTAGAATGGTGTCACTTTTGGGTATTTTCTGCCATATAGACCCCTCAAAGTGACTTCAAATGAGAGGTGGTCCCTAAAAAAAATGGCTTTGTAAATTTTGTTGTAAAAATGAGAAATCGCTGGTCAACTTTTAACCCTTATAACTTCCTAACAAAAAAAAATTTTGGTTCCAAAATTGTGCTGATGTAAAGTAGACATGTGGGAAATGTTATTTCTTAACTATTTTATGTGACATATTTCTCTGTTTTAAGGGAATAAAAATTCAAAGTTTGAAAATTGCAAAATTTTAAAAATTTTCGCCATATTTGCGTTTTTTTTCAAAAATAAACGCAAGTTATATCGAAGAAATTTTACTTCTAACGTGAAGTACAATATGTCACGAGAAAACAATCTCAGAATCGCGAAGATCCGTTGAAGCGTTCCAGAGTAATAACCTCATAAAGAGACAGTGGTCAGAATTGTAAAAATTGGCCCGGTCATTAACGTGCAAACCACCCTTGGGGGTGAAGGGGTTAAAGGTGTAAATTGTTGAAAAAAAATGCGAGGGCTCCCGCTGTATTTTCTCCACCAGACAGACAAAGCAAGCGAGTGGGGGCAAATAATAATAGCCTAGGGAGGGTACATTTATTTAGTGCCCCCCTGGCTATTAACATCTGCCCCCAGACACCCCAGAAAAGGCAAATCTATAATTAGATTAGCCCTTTCTGGCACTTTGCCCGTCTATTCCCATTGCCCTGTAGCGGTGGCGAATGGGTTAATAAGGGGTTAAAGCCACCTTACAATTGAAAGGTGACTTTAAGCCAGGTTAGTAATTGAGAGCTGTCAATTAGACAACAATCAATTATTAATCCGATTGTATGAAAGAAAATCAAACATACACTTTAAAAAAAAATCATTTTAATGAAATAAGCAGTTTTTGACCATCTTTTATTTTCCTGCTAAAACCATTTCCTGTAATAAAAATAAAATAAAAAAGCAAAATGATTCTTACCTATCTGATGCACAGTCAGGTCCCACGCTGTAATCCATCAGAAAGGGTTAACAGGTTACAGCTAGCAGGCAGCTTGTGCTGCCTGCTGAGCTGTTACCCCTGAATGAATCAGTTCCTCTCCCGGCGAAAGGAGAGGAAGTGATTAATGTGTGAAGCTTAATTGATTTCTTCCCACTTTCCCTTCAGGTCAGGTCACCCTAACCTGACCTGAAGGGAAAGTGGGAAGCAATCAATTAAGCTTCACATACTCATCACTTCCTCTCCTGTCGCCGGGAGAGGAACTGATTCATTCAGGGGATTACAGCTGAGCAATAAAATATGGTCCAAAACTGTGTCTTTATTTCATTAAATGGATTAATAATTAATGTGTGTGTGTGTTTTTTCCTTTCATAAAATAGGATTAATAATTGATAGTTGTCTAATTGACAGCTCTCAATTATTAACCTGGCTTAAAGTCACCTTTCAATTACAAGGTGGCTTTAACCCTTATTAACCCATTCGCCACCGCTACATGGCAATGGGAATAGACGGGCAAAGTGCCAGAAAGGGCTAATCTAATTAAAGATTTGCCTTTTCTGGGGTGTCTGGGGGCAGATGTTAGTAGCCAGGGGGCACTAAATAAATGCACCCTCCCTGGCCTATTAATATTTGCCCCCACTCGCTTGCTTTGTCTGTCTGGTGGAGAAAATACAGCGGGAGCCCACGCATTTTTTTACAACGAATTTATACCTTTAATTAACCCCTACATGTGTGAAATTTCACACACATACACTCATGTAATTGTTAGTGAAAACCATATATCAAACTACATGAAATTACATGGTTAACTGTGTGTAAACCATGTGTCATTTCATGTCGGGTTCTGTCATTTCACAAAAGCCGGCAATTGAATTAGCGGCTATTACAGTATTTAGAAGTGTATGAACTATAAATATATGTAGATATATATGTCACAATGACATGTATATATATATATATATTGTGAGACAGTGAGAGTATGTGTGTTGAATGGGGTGTACATTTCACCTAGATACTTTGCTGACTGGTATAAGGGAAATGTATGGCTTTGTAAACCTAGTGGTAGAGAAAGGTCACTACACCTTACATTCAGTACACACTTGCAGCTCAGGCCTGAAACCACTCAGCTGTTAATTAGGAGACCAGAAGTAGGTGTCTGCGAACACAGACAGAGAGCTCGCTTAGTCTGGACAAGGAGTCCAGGCACAAGAAGGAGTCTCCAGGAGTATGAGCTGTCTCAGTCTGGGTGCTCGATGTACCCCGGACACAGGAGTAGTCTCTGTGAGAATCCATGCGGATAGCTGCTGAATAGGAGGGGAGCTCTCTCAAGTCTGGACGTTGGATATGCCTTTAGACACAAAGAGGAGCCTCTGCGAACCTCCATGCTGGTAACCGCTGAACATATGTGTTGTTTTGGGGACAGGCTGTTAGAGTCTGGACCCGGATAGATAGGGAAATCTATCTAAGTGTAGTAAGTGGCTGGACAAGCCCAGGGCTTATGTTTATGATTTGGTTTTGATTATGTTCTGTTTGCTGTGGACTTTAATAAAACTGGTTGCGGCCAGTTTTTACCAGAACTGCTGTCTGTGAATGAACTGTTTCCGTGCCACTCCGTCTACCCGGACGGCGATCCCAGAGCTATATCCCTGAAAAGCTTACAATATATATATATGTATTCTATGTGTATATATCTATTCTTTACATTCTTTATTAAAGCTGTCAGTGTGCTTTTACAGCAGGGGTGGGGAACCTCAGGCCACAGGGCCATTTGCGGCCCTCGATGACCTTTTATCAGGCCCCCCGGTCAGATTCTCAGGGACCGCAGTGATTTGGCAGGGAGCTGTATTTTGATTGCCACCAGCTCATTAATTTCTTCTTGCTCTGTAAGCACACACGCAGTGTTCACTACTGAACACTGAAGGTCCTGCAATGCAAGATTACATCCTGACACCAGTGCCAGAGTCAGGATGTACTTTGTGGGCGGAGTTTGTACGGCCCCCGAAGGATGGTATAAATATCCAAATGGCCCTTGGCAGAAAAAAGATTCCCCACCCCTGTTTTACAGTATAGCCGGGGATGAATTGCCGGCTTTTCTAAAGGACACCGGTGCGATTTAATCGGAAGCCACACGTGCGGTCCGTTTGTAATCCGATTTTTCATCGCTCCCATAGACTTGCATTGGCGATAGTCGACTCACAATTGCTGCGATTGCACTCGGAAATTTAAAACGGACCACAAAAAATCGGATGCTGGGAGCTGCTCCATAGATTAACATTGGTCCGACTGCAATGCGATATTTCATCGCATTGCAGTCATCCGATTTTGTCGCCAGTGTGACTCCAGCCTTACGATGCAACTCTGTCTATGCATGAGCTTCTTTGCATCGTTTTCATGTTTTTTTGGCAGCATATATTTGCTGGTACTTAATATTTACAAGTACTCACTGGTTACTATGTGCTATGCTGCCAAATTATTGTAATATGCTATGAGGGCACAATTTATTGAATGCTTTATTCATACGCTATTCATGGTAGGTCTTGTTATCATCGGGTGATTGCATGATGCAGTTTGTGTCCACTCTGACTGCTGGTGGTGCGCATGTGCTGGTGTGCCTCTCACTCCTGGCATGACGCCGGGCGTCTAATGGTTACAGATGCAGCCTCGGGGATATCCTTCCCTGCGCCTGCGTTATGTGCCAGGACGCCCTGGTCTCATGTTAGCAGGACCTGAGAGTCACATTGCCCATGCGCCGATAGCGCCGCACTGATTGGCTGCATCATGTTATGTTACGGTAGCTGAGGAGTGCAGGTAAAAAAGGAAATACACCAGAGCAGTTGGAATCTATGAGATTGCAGTACCCTGACTAACCACCGCAACTAGAGGCAGCCGTGGAGCGTTCCTACGATGGTCCTAGACGCCTCGTCACAGCCTGAGAAACTAACTACACCTAAAGATAGAAATAGGAAAGCTATCTGCCCCGGAGCAGAACCCCAAAGATAATAGAAAGCCCCCAAACATGTAATGGCGGTTAGACAAGAGGAAATACTGACACAGAAAGAAAATAGTATGAGCAAACGCTGGGGCCCAAACTATCTAAATAGAAAAGGACAGGAAGGGTACTTACTGCAATCCCAGAAAACCCTGAAAAACACCAACTCTACTAATTTCAAAATCACCTGAGATCACACGACCTCTACCACCTAAATTAGTTCTCTGGTGTAACAAAAACAGCAGCCACTGAAAAAACTGCAAAAAGCAAAAGTACAAAACACAGTGGCTGGACTAAACTGAGAGGGCAAAAGCCCCCGGAGGGGACCCAGAAGGCCCCCACAGAAGTGCAGGACAAAATGCAAAAATATAGCAAAAACACAAAATAAGAAATTGTCTTATCTGATAGCAGGAGATGCAGACAGACACAGCAGGCTACAAGGGAAACTGGAAAGAAGGATTCAGACCAGAACAATTGATCACCGGCAACCCTGATGGGAAAATGATTCCCTTAAATAAGACCAATCAGTAACACCTGATTCCCAATCCTCACTAGTACCGCTTGTAACCACCAGAGGGAGCCTCTGCTCAGAACTCATCTCAAACCCATTCACAACAGCATCAGTACCATGTGACCGGATGCTGGGGTTTAAGAAGGTCCTTGTCCATCTGTGCAGTGTACCGTCCCTTGAGAAAGCGGGGCTGCACCTGCGAAACTACGTCGGGATTGGACTGCCGTGCAAGCGGGAGCCAATTTCATCTGCTCCTGGTAAGATGCTTATTTGCTGCAATCACCTTATTACTTTTCACCAGGTTATGTGATCTGATGTTTTGATGTGTCTATCTTGGTGTGGGATTACCTCAGTTATTAAGCATGTGTTCAGGGGATCTCATGAGGTGGCTTGTGTTGGGGTAAGCGCCTACTTGTACTCCATGCGCTACTCGTGATTTTTATCACATTATTGCCATCCTCAGGTGTTTATTTACCTTCCTCCTGCACACTGCTTAACCCCTTTCTGCCATGCGACGTACTATCCCGTCCATGGTACCTGGGCCCGTATGACCAGGGACGGGATAGTACGTCGAAGCGATCAGCTGCGCTCCCGGGGGGAGCGCAGCTGATCGCGGCCGGGTGTCAGCTGATTATCACAGCTGACACCCGGCACTATGTGCCAGGAGCGGTCACGGACCGCTCCCGGCATATTAACCCCTGGACACCGCGATCAACCATGATCACGGTGTATCGGGGGCACAGGGAAGCATCGCGCAGGGAGGGGGCTCCCTGCACGCTCCCCTGAGACCCTCAGAACAGCGCGATGTGTTGCACTGTTCCGAGGGACTCTCCTCACTGCAGGACCCCGGATCCAAGATGGCCGCCGGGTCCTGCAGGGAGGTGGCTTCCTCAGTGCCTGCTGAGAGCAGACACTGAGAAGCCTGCAGCAGTGCCAGAGCGATCGCTGGTGTGACAGAGTGCTGTGCACACTGTCACATCAGCGATCTGACCCTACACAGTGATATCCCACCCTGGGACAAAGTAAAAATGTAAAAAAAATAAAAATAAATATTTGTTAAAAAAATTCCTAAAGAATGAAAAAAAAAAAAAAAAATTCCCCAATAAATTCATTTCTTCCTGTAAATAAAAAAACAAAACAAGGTATTGCCGCATCCGTAACGAACCGCCCTGTAAAACTGTCCCACTAGTTAACCCCTTTAGTGAACCCCTTAAAAAAAAAAACAAAGCAAAAAATCAATGCTTTATCATCATACCGCCGAACAAAAAGTGGAATAACACGCGATCAAAAAACGCATATAAATAAGCATGGTACCGCTGAAAACGTAATCTTGTCCCGCAAAAAACGAGCCATCATACAGCATCATCAGCGAAAAAAAAAAAAGTTATAGCTCGCAGAATAAAGCAATGAAAAAATAATTATTTTTTATATCAAATTGTTTTTATTGTATAAAAGCGCCAAAACATAAAAAAATCATATAAATGAGGTATTGCAGTAATCATACTAACCCGAAGAGTAAAACCGCTTTATCGATTGTACCACACGCGGAATGGTATAAACGCCCCCCTAAAAGAAATTCATGAATTGCTGATTTTTGTTCATTCTAACCTCCCAAAAATCGAAATAAAAAGCTATCAAAAAATGTCACGTGCTCAAAAATGGTACCAATAAAAACATCAACTCGTACCACAAAAAATAAGACCTCACATGACTCTGTGGGCCAAAATATGCAAAAATTATAGCTCTCAAAATGTGGGATGCAAAAACTATTTTTTGCAATTAAAAGTGTCTTTTAGCCTGACAGCTGCCAATCATAAAAACCCGCTATAAATAGTAAATCAAACCCCCCTTTATCACCCCCTTAGTTAGGGAAAAATAATAAAATTAAAAAAATGTATTTATTTCCATTTTCCCATTATGGTTAGGGTTGGGGCTAAAGTTAGGATTAGGGTTAGGGTTGGGATTAGGGTTAGGGTTGGGATTAGGGTTAGGGTATGTTTCCACGGTCAGTAAACGCCGCGTGTTTGATGCTGTGTACTGGCGCAGCGTCAAACACGCAGCGTCCAGATATTACAGCATAGTGGAGGGGATTTCAAGAAATCCCATCTCCACTATGCGTAAAAACACGCAGGCGGCAGACCTGCATTAATGGACATGTGGCGCGTCTTTTCAGATTGCAGCATGTCCTTTTCCCTTGCGGCGACGCTCCGTCGCCGCAAGGGAAATAACACAGGCCTATGTAGCGCTGCGGTGAATCCGGATGTGTTCAACGAGCACATCCGGATTCACCGCGCGTTCAGAAGGGGGCAGGGCTTTGGGCGGAGCAGACTTTCAGCTCCGTCAAAAGTGCCTGCCATCCTGAACGTGAAGCCATACCCTTAGCGGTGTGTTAGGGTTACGTTTGTGGTTAGGGTTATGGTTAGGGTTGGGACTAGGGTTAGGGATGTGTTGGGGTTAGGGTTGGAGCTAGAATTGGGGATTTCCACTGTTTAGGCACATCAGGGGCTCTCCAAATGTAACATGGCGTCTGATCTCAATTCCAGCCAATTCTCCGTAGAAAAAGTCAAACGGTGCTCCTTCACTTCCAAACTCTGCCATGCACCCAAACAGTGGTTTACCCCCACATATGGGGTATCAGCGTACTCAGAACAAATTGCACAATAACTCTTGGGGTCCAATTTCTTCTGTTACCCTTGGGAAAGTAAAAAATTGAGGGCAAAAATATTATTTTTGTTAAAAAAAGATTTTTTTTGTTTTTACGGCTGTATGTTAAAAACTTCTGTGAAGCACTTGGGGCTTCATAGCACTCACCATACATCTAGATACGTTCCTTATGGGGTCTATTTTCCAAAATGGGGTCACTTGTGGGGGGTTTCCACTGTTTAGGCACATCAGGGGCTCTCCAAATGCAACATGACGCCCGCAGACCATTCCATCAAAGTCTGCAATCCAAAACATCACTACTTCCCTTCCAAGCCCCGACGTGTGCCATACAGTAGTTTTCTCCCACTATTGGGTATCAACGTACTCAGGACAAGTGGACAACAACTTTTGGGGTCCAATTTCCTTGGGAAAAATCAAAAATTTGGGATTGAAAATCATTTTTGTGGAAAATTTTTTTTTTTTCACACCAGGCATTATAAACTTTTGTGACACACTTGGGGGTTCAAAGTGCTCACAACAGATCTAGATAAGTTCCTTAGGGGGTCTAGTTTCCAAAATGGTGTCACTTGTGGGGGGTTTCCACTGTTTTGGCACATCAGAGGCTCTCCAAACGTGACATGGCGTCCAATCTCAATTCCAGCCAATTTTGGTTTGAAAAAGTCAACGGCGCTCCTTCCCTTCCGAGCTCGGCCGTGCACCCAAACAGTGGTTTTCCCCCACATATGGGGTATTGGCGTACTCAGGAGAAATTGCACAACAATTTTA
The DNA here is from genome assembly GCA_033576555.1 of Oophaga sylvatica. NCBI lineage: Eukaryota > Metazoa > Chordata > Amphibia > Anura > Dendrobatidae > Oophaga > Oophaga sylvatica. The sequence continues at coordinate 1,798,371 of JARQOD010000010.1, forward strand.
TCTGTCCATTTTCTCCTTTTACCCTTGTGAAAATAAAAAAAAAGTTTGTGAAAGGTCATTTTTGTGACTAAAAAGTAAAATATTCATTTTTTCCTTCCACGTTGCTTCAGCTCCTGTGAAGCACCTGAAGGGTTAATAAACTTCTTGAATGTGGTTTTGAGTACCTTCAGGGGTGCAGTTTTTAGAATGGTGTCACTTTTGGGTATTTTCTGCCATATAGACCCCTCAAAGTGACTTCAAATGTGAGGTGGTCCCTAAAAAATATGGCTTTGTAAATTTTGTTGTAAAAATGAGAAATCGCTGGTCAACTTTTAACCCTTATAATTTCCAAAGAAAAAAAAATTTTGGTTCCAAAATTGTGCTGATGTAAAGTAGACATGTGGGAAATGTTATTTATTAACTATTTTGTGTGACATACAGTACAGACCAAAAGTTTGGACACACCTCATTCAAAGATTTTTCTGTATTTTCATGACTACGAAAATTGTAGAATCACACTGAAGGCATCAAAACTATGAATTAACACATGTGGAATTATACATTACACTTTACAAAAAAGTGTGAAACAACTGAAAATATGTCTTATATTCTACAGTCATGGCCAAAAGTTTTGAGAATGACACAAATATTATATTTTCACATGATCTGCTGCCCTCTGGTTTTTATGTGTGTTTGACAGATGTTTTTATCAGAGACAGAAATATAATTGCAAACATATGAGTAACAAAAGCTTATATTGACAGTTAGAATGAGTTAATGCAGCAAGTCAATATTTGCAGTGTTGACCCTTCTTCTTCAGGACCTCTGCAATTCTCCCTGGCATGCTCTCAATCAACTTCTGGACCAAATCCTGACTGATAGCAGTCAATTCTTGCACAATCAATGCTTTCATTTTGTCAGAATTTTTAGGTTTTTGTTTGTCCACCCGTCTCTTGATGATTGACCACAAGTTCTCAATGGGATTAAGATCTGGGGAGTTTCCAGGCCATGGACCCAAAATCTCTATGTTTTGTTCCCTGAGCCATTTAGTTATCACCTTTGCTTTATGGCAGGGTGCTCCATCATGCTGGAAAAGGCATTGTTGATCGCCAAACTGCTCTTGGAGGGTTGGGAGAAGTTGCTCTTGGAGGACATTCTGGTACCATTCTTTATTCATGGCTGTGTTTTTTAGGCAAGACTGTGAGAGAGCCGATTCCCTTGGCTGAGAAGCAACCCCACACATGAATGGTTTCAGGATGCTTAACAGTTGGCATGAGACAAGACTGGTGGTAGCGCTCACCTTGTCTTCTCCGAATGAGGCGTTTTCCTGATGTCCCAAACAATCGAAAAGGGGATTCATCAGAGAAAATAACTTTACCCCAGTCCTCAGCAGTCCACTGCCTGTACCTTTTGCAGAATATCAGTCTGTCCATGATGTTTTTTCTGGAGAGAAGTGGCTTCTTTGCTGCCCTCCTTGAGACCAGGCCTTGCTTCAAGAGTCTCCGCCTCACAGTGCATGCAGATGCACTCACACCTGCCTGCTGCCATTCCTGAGCAAGCTCTGCACTGCTGGTAGCCCGATCCCGCAGCTGAAACACTTTTAAGAGACGGTCCTGGTGCTTGCTCGTCTTTCTTGGGCGCCCTGGAGCCTTTTTGGCAGCAATGGAACCTCTCTCCTTGAAGTTCTTGATGATGCGATAGATTGTTGACTGAGGTGCAATCTTTCTAGCTGCGATACTCTTCCCTGTTAGGCCATTTTTGTGCATTGCAATGATGACTGCACGTGTTTCTTTAGAGATAACCATGGTTAACAGAAGAGAAACAATGATGCCAGGCACCAGCCTCCTTTTAAAATGTCCAGTGGTGTCATTCTTACTTAATCATGACAGATTGATCTCCAGCCATGTCCTCATCAACACCCGCACCTGTGTTAATGGAGCAATCACTGAAAAGAGGTTAGCTGGTCCTTTTAAGGCAGGGCTGCAATGATGTTGAAATGTGTTTTGGGGGATAAAGTTCATTTTCTAGCCAAATATTGACTTTGCAAGTAATTGCTGTTAAGTTGATCACTCTTTATAACATTCTGGAGTATTTGCAAATTGCAATTAGAAAAAGTGAAGCAGTAGACTTTGTAAAAATTAATATTTGTGTCATTCTCAAAACTTTTGTCCATGACTGTAGGTTCTTCAAAGTAGCCACCTTTTGCTTTGATTACTGCTTTGCACGCAGAAAAGGTGAACGGCTGGACTCTACATGCCTAGTTCCCACCGTGAAGCATGGAGCAGGTGGTGTGATGGTGTGGGGGTGCTTTGCTGGTGACACTGTTGGGGATTTATTCAAAATTGAAGCGGTGAGCGGTCCAGCTCACCCCATACCATCTCGATTGGGCTCAGGTCTGGTGACTGTGGAGGCCAGGTCATCTGGCGTAGCACCCCATCACTCTCCTTCTTGGTCAAATAGCCCTTACACAGTCTGGAGGTGTGTTTGGGGTCATTGTCCTGTTGAAAAATAAATGATGGTCCAACTAAACGCAAACCGGATGGAATAGCATGCTGCAGCAAGATGCTGTAGTAGCCATTCTGGTTCACTATGCCTTCAATTTTGAATAAATCCCCAACAGTGTCACCAGCAAAGCACCCCCACACCATCACACCTCCTCCTCTATGCTTCACGGTGAGAACCAGGCATGTAGAATCCATCCGTTCACCTTTTCTGTGTGCAAAGCAGTAATCAAAGTAAAAGGTGGCTATTTTGAAGAACCTAGAATATAAGACATATTTTCAGTTGTTTCACACTTTTTTGTAAAGTGTAATGTATAATTCCACATGTGTTAATTTATAGTTTTGATGCCTTCAGTGTGATTCTACAATTTTCATAGCCATGAAAATACAGAAAAATCTTTGAATGAGAAGGTGTGTCCAAACTTTTGGTCTGTACTGTATTTCTCTGTTTTAAGGGAATAAAAATTCAAAGTTTGAAAATTGCAAAATTTTTGCCATATTTGCGTTTTTTTTCAAAAATAAACGCAAGTTATATCGAAGAAATTTTACCACTAACGTGAAGTACAATATGTCATGAGAAAACAATCTCAGAATCGCGAAGATCCGTTGAAGCGTTCCAGAGTTATAACCTCATAAAGAGACAGTGGTCATAATTGTAAAAATTGGCCCGGTCATTAACGTGCAAACCACCCTTGGGGGTTAAAGGGTTAACCCTCTTTTTGTGTGCAGCAATTGGATCCTGGCTGTAACATCATATATTGGGCATGTGCAATAATTCTTTGAGCATTATGTGTCATTTTTTATCTGCATTAGCACTTTACGTTACACTGATGTCTTATGACAATTGTTTGAGATTCATGGCATAGTGGTTACCTGAATGTGTTGGTATGTGTATTGTACACTGACCAGGTTTGCTCATTTGGACTACAAAGTAGCCACATACCATAAACACTGTCACTGCCGCATATGCTTTGTTGCAGCGCTATCTGCCTGCCTCTGTATGTCCTATAATACTTGACCATATGTATACAGATTTGTGCTGTTAATAAAATAATTTGATATTTTCATAAACCTATGTGCTCCTTTGTTTCTCCTGATTCTAAGTATTCTTTGGAGTAGGTAATTTTTCTGTTCCAGTGGACTACCACGGGTGGATTAGTTCACCCCTTGGCTTGATATGCAACTAGGGTTTTTGTTTGTACAGTATATGGATGAGCAGGTACCATGCATACCAGGATAAGGATGAGGGGGTACCATGCATACCAGGATTGAGGGGTGAGGGGACCATGCATGCCAGGATGAGGAGTGGGGTGCCATGCATACCAGGATTTGGTGGGGTGAGGGGCCCATACATACCAGGATAGAGATAAGGGGTACCATGCATACCACGATAGGGAAGAGGGGTGCCATGCATAACAGGATAGGAGGGGGCAGCACATACTAGGATGCGAGACCATATACCTATAAAAAAGCTTGCCACCCGGGCTTAGAACTGGTTCATAGCTAGTATACAGTTATATGTAAAAGTTTGCGCACCCCTATTAATCTTAAGCTTAATGTTTGATAAAAATTGGTGTTTTTGCAACAGCTATTTTAGTTTGATATATCTAATAACTATTGGACACAGTAATGTTTCTGCTTGAAATGAGGTTTATTATACTAGCAGAACATGTGCAATCTGCATTCAAACAAAATTTGACAGGTGCATAAGTATGGGCACCCTTATCATTTTCTTGTTTAAAATACTCCTACCTACTTTTTACTGACTTACTAAAGCACTTTTTTGGTTTTGTAACCTCATTGAGCTTTGAACTTCATAGCCAGGTGTATGCAATCATGAGAAAAGCTACTTAAAGTGGCCACTTGCAAGTTGTTCTCATGTTTGAGTCTCCTCTGAAGAGTGGCATCATGGGCTCCTCAAAATACCTGTCAAATGATCTGAAAACAAAGATTATTCAACATATTTGTTCAGGGAAAGGATACAAAAAGCTGTCTTAGAGATCTAACCTGTCAGTTTCCACTGTGAGGAACATCGTAAGGAAATGGAAGAACACAGGGACAGTTCTTGTTAAGGCCAGTAGTGGCAGGTCAAGAAAAACATCAGAAACGCCGAGAAGAAGAATGGTGAGATCAGTCAAGGACAATCCTCAGACCACCTCCAGAGAGCTGCAGCATCAACTTGCTGCAGATGGTGTCACTGTGCATCGGTCAACTATACAACGCACTTTGCACAAGGAGAAGCTGTATGGGAGAGTGATGCGAAAGAAGCCGTTTCTGAAAGCACACCACAAACAGAGTCGGCTGAGGTATGCAAAAGCACATTTGGAGAAGCCAATTTCTTTTTGGAAGAAGGTCCTGTGGACTGATGAAACCAAGATTGAGTTGCTTGGTCATACAAAAAGGCGTTATGCATGGCGTCAAAAAAGCACAGCATTCCAAGAAAAACACTTGCTACCCACAGTAAAATTTGGTGGAGGTTTCATCATTCTTTTGGGGCTGTGTGGCCAATGCCGGCACCGGGAATCTTGTTAAAGTTGAGGGACGCATGGATTCCACTCAGTATCAGCAGATTCTTGACAATAATGTTCAAGAATCAGTGACAAAGTTGAAGTTACGCAGGGGATGTATCTTTCAGCAAGACAATGATCCAAAACACCGCTCCAAATCTACTCAGGCATTCATGCAGAGGAACAATTACAATGTTCTGGAATGGCCATCCCAGTCCCCAGACCTGAATATCATTGAACATCTGTGGTGTTATGTTTCGGTAGCTGGGGAGTGCAGGCAAAAAAGGCAATACACCAGAGCAGTTGGAATCTATGAGATTGCAGTACCCTGACTAACCACAACAACTAGAGGCAGCCGTGGAGCGTTCCTACGTTGGTCCTAGACGCCTCGTCACAGCCTGAGAAACTAACTACACCTAAAGATAGATATAGGAAAGCTATCTGCCCCGGAGCAGAACCCCAAAGATAATAGAAAGCCCCCAAACATGTAATGGCGGTTAGACAAGAAGAAATACTGACACAGACAGAAAATAGTATGAGCAAACGTTGGGGCCCAAACTAACTAAATAGAAAAGGATAGGAAGGGTACTTACTGCAATCCCAGAAAACCCTGAAAAGCACCAACTCTACTAATTTCAAAAACACCTGAGATCACACGACCTCTACCACCTAAATTAGTTCTCTGGTGTAACAAAATCAAAACAGCAGCCACTGAAAAAACTGGAAAAAGCAAAAGTACAAACATCAGTGGCTGAACTAAACTGAGAGGGCAAAAGCCCCCGGAGGGGACCCTGAAGGCCCCACAGAAGTGCAGGACAAAATGCAAAAATCAAGCACAAAAACAAAAAGAAGAAAATGTCTTATCTGTTAGCAGGAGATGCAGACACGACACAGCAGGCTACAAGGGAAACAGGAATCAAAGATAGAGACCAGAACAATTGATCACCGGCAACTCTGATGGGAAGGTGACTCCCTTATATAAGACCAGTCAGTAACACCTGATTCCCAATCCTCACAATCTTCACAATCTTCACTGACAGACCAGTACCGCTTGTAACCACCAGAGGGAGCCTCTGCTCAGAACTCATCTCAAGCCCATTCACAACACTGTGGGATCATTTGAAGAGGGCTGTCCATGCTCGGCGACCATCAAACTTAACTGGAATTGTTTTGTAAAGAGGAATGGTCAAAAATACCTTCATCTAGGATCCAGGAACTCATTAACAGCTACAGGAAGCGACTAGAGGCTGTTATTTTTGCAAAAGGAGGATCTACTAAATATTAATGTCACTTTTCTGGTGAGGTGCCCATACTTATGCACCTGTCAAATTTTGATTGGATGCAGATTGCACTTTTCTGTTAGTACAATAAACCTCATTTCAAGGCAGAAACATTACTGTTTCCAATAGTTATTAGATTTATCAAACTGAAATAGCTGTTGCAAAAACACCAATTTTTATCAAACATTAAGCTTAAGATTAATAGGGGTGCCCAAACTTTTTCATATAACTGTATATAATATATATATATATATATATCCTCCCTCCATCCTGGTATATATGTCCCCCATCCTGCCCCATTTTAGTATATACATTGCCCATTCTGCTGTATGTCCCGCATCCTGGGCCCCATTCTGATATATATGTCCCCCGATCTGCCGCTGTTCTTTAATGTACAGAAGAAAATAAACAATGATACTCAACAAGGGTGTACATAGAAGTCATAAGGCTCCATAGAAGAAGTATAATGCACCCTGTTATGAATGTGCTAGAAATGGTTTCTGAGCAGAGGCTCCCTCTGGTGGTTACAGACAGTACTGAACCTTTCAGCGAAGAATGGCAATCTGGGTTCACTGACTGGTCTGATATAAGGGAGGTTCCCTCCCATGATGGTTACCGGTGATCAATTGTTCTTGTCTCAATTGTGGTTCCTGGCTCATTTGGAAGCTTGCTGGAGTCTTGCCTGCATCTCCTGCTTTCAGATAAGATATTTTTTGCTTTTCTTTTTGTGCTTGCTTTTTGCATTGTTTTCTGCACTTTTGTGGAGGTCAGCCAGGTCCCCTCCTGGGGCCTGAGCTCCTCACAGTTTATCTGCAGCCACTGTTATTTGCTCATTTGTTTTTTCCTGTATTTTCAGCGGCTGCAACTTGGTTTTGTTCACACTGAGATCTGATTTAGCGGGTGGCGAGATAGTGTGATCTCAGTATTTTTGTAATCAGAATTGTTGGATTTTTGCAGGGTTTTCTGGGTTGCAAAAAGTAATCTCTCCTTTCCTATCCTATTTAGTCAGCTTGTGGCCCCAACGTTTGCTCAATCTATTTTCTGCCTATTTTTGTGTTTTCATCTTGTCTAACCGCCATTATATGTTTGGGGGCTTCCTATTTTCTTTGGGGATCTGCTCCGGGGCAGATAGCTTTCATCTTTCTGCCTTTAGGTGTAGTTATCTCTCAGGCTGTGACGAGGCGTCTAGGATCAACGTAGGAATGCTCCACGGCTACCTCTAGTTGTGTCGTTAGTTTAGTAATCTGCAATCCATCAGTTTCCAACATCTCAGGTGTTCTGCTGCCCTGCTGTTGTTCCTGTCCTCCTCAGCTACCTAAACACAACAGTATCACCGGCCATAACAGAAAATTATATGGTACTCACAGAAGGGAAAAATAGTGTGGAAAGAAAAAAGTTGTCAGAGATTTTTTTTTTCTTTTCTGTCTGTTGCATTTTTTCCCTCTTTTACTCTGGGTGCTGAGGATTTTTTTTTTCTTTCAATGGAGTTTGCACAGTTGTCTGGCCGTGTGGATCAGCTTGCCACTGAGGTTCGGAGTATTGCTACCTATCTTGCTAGGTTGCCGGTTGTGGAACCTAGGATTCCCATGCCAGATTTGTTTTTGGGGGATCGGGCTAAATTTCTGAATTTCAAAAATAACTGGAAGTTGTTTTTTGCCTTAAAGCCTAAGTCCTCAGGTAACGCAGCACAGCAGGTTCAAATTGTCATCTCTCTCCTGCGCGGCGATCCTCAGGATTGGGATTTTTCCCTGACACCTGGGGATCCTGTTTTGAATGATATTGATGCATTTTTTCTAGCTCTGGGGTTATTGTACGATGAACCTAATATCACTGATCAAGCTGAAAAAACCTTGTTGGCATTAAATCAGGGTCTTGAAGACGTTGAGTTGTACTGTCAGAAATTCCGAAAGTGGGCAGTCCTGACCAAATGGAATGATGATGCTTTGGCAGCCCTTTTTCGGAAAGGGCTGTCAGAGAATGTAAAGGATGTTATTGTGGGATTCCCTGCTCCCTCTGGTCTCAATGATTCTATGTCATTGGCTATTCAAATTGACAGACGTTTGCGTGAGCGCAGAGGGATGCGTGAGATAGTGTTGCCTTGTGTGCCAGCTTCTGAGCCCATGCAATGTGATAAAGTGACTTCTGGGGCTCAGCGTCATGAGTTTCAAAAGCGCAATGGGTTATGTTTCTACTGTGGTGATGCCTCTCATGCTATTTCAGTCTGCCCTATGCGGGGGAGATGTTTTGCACGCTCAGTTGTCTTGGGTAGTGTTCAGACTAAATTTCTGTTGACTGTTGCCCTGATTTGCTCCCTGTCCACATTTTCTGCTCAGGTTTTTGTTGATTCAGCAGCAGCTGTTAAGCTTATGGATTTTGACTTTGCCAAACGTTGTGGGTTTCCCATGATACCCCTGCGGAAGTCTATTCCCCTACTGGGAATTGATTCTACCCCTTTGTCGGAGAATAAACCCCAGTTTTCTACTCAGGTGATAATGAGGGTTGAACCAGATCATCAGGAGAGTTGCAAATTTCTGGTGCTGTATAATCTGCATGACATTATTGTATTAGGTTTCCCTTGGTTGCAGTCTCATAATCCTGTTTTGGATTGGAAATCTGTGTCTGTGACCAGTTGGGGCTGCCAATGTGTTAATGCCGACACTCCTGTTTTTTTCTGCCTCTCCCAAGTCTCAGGATGTTCCTGACTTTTTGACTGATTTTTTGGATGTATTTAGTGAAAGTGAATCTGCATCTTTGCCCCTCACAGGAGCTACGATTGCGCTATTGAATTAGTGCCTGGTGGTAAATTTCCTAAAGGTCGCCTTTTTAACTTGTCTGTACCTGAACACGATGCTATGCAATCTTATATCAAGGAGTCATTGGAGAAGGGTCATATCAGACCATCCTCTTCACACTTGGGTGCTGGTTTTTTCTTTGTGGCCAAAAAGGATGGTTCATTGAGGCCGTGTATTGATTATCGTCTCTTGAATAAGATCACTGTGAAGTATCAATATCCGTTACCCTTGATTTATGACCTGTTTTCCAGGGTGAAAAGTGCGAGTTGGTTTACCAAGCTTGACCTCAGGGGGGCATATAACCTTATTCGCATTAAACACGGGGATGAATGGAAGACAGCGTTTAATACCACAGAGGGGCATTTTGAGTACCTAGTGATGCCCTTTGGGCTCACTAATGCTCCTTCCGTCTTCCAATCCTTCATGAATGATATTTTCAGGGATTTTGTGGATAAATTTCTGATTGCTTATTTGGATGATATCTTGATTTTTTCCAATGACTGGGACTCTCATGTGAAACATGTTCGGACTGTGTTCCAGATTTTGAGAGAGAATGCACTGTATGTGAAGGGATCAAAGTGTCTTTTTGGCGTACAGAAGGTCTCATTTCTGGGATTCATTTTATCTCCATCTATTATTGAAATGGACCCGGTCAAGGTTCAAGCCATCTGTGATTGGGTCCAACCTACTTCATTAAAGGCTCTTCAGAGATTTTTGGGTTTTGCCAATTTTTATCGTAAATTTATTGGTAATTTCTCCGGTATTGTTAAACCATTGACTGATTTGACCAAAAAGGGTTCTGATGTGGTGAATTGGCCTCCTGAGCCAGTCTCTGCGTTTCAGGAACTTAAGCAGAGATTCACTTCTGCTCCTGTTCTACGGTAGCCTGATGTTTCTCTACCGTTTCAGGTGGAGGTTGATGCCTCTGAAATTGGGGCAGGTGCCGTTTTGTCCCAAAGAGATCCAGAGACCTCTAAGAGTAACCCTTGTGCCTTTACCTCTCGAAAATTTTCTCCAACTGAACGTAATTATGACGTGGGTAATCGGGAGTTATTGGCCATGAAGTGGGCCTTTGAAGAGTGGAGACTTTGGCTGGAAGGAGCCAAACATCAGGTGGTGGTCCTCACGGACCATAAGAATCTGGTTTATCTCGAATCAGCCAAGCGACTTAATCCTAGACAGGCCAGGTGGGCCTTGTTTTTCACACATTTTAATTTTGTGGTTTCTTTTCTTCCTGGCACTAAGAATATTAAGGCGGATGCCCTCTCGAGGAGTTTCTTTGCGGACTCTCCTGAGTAGTGTTGAGCGATACTGCTCGATATCTAAAAATATCGGATCGGAATGGTATCGCCGATATCACTAAATATCGGCGATATCCGATTCCGATACCGGAAGTCCCATGTAAGTCTATGGGAACAAAATATCGCAACTAAAAAAAACCTTTATTTCCTTGTAAACACTAAATATACACACATAGAATACATATATATATATATATACATGTCATTGTGACATATATATATACATATATGTATAGTTTATACACTTCTACATAGTAAAATATCCTCTGATTCAATTGCCGGGTAAAGCCGTGACATACCCTATAGAAGTCGACGGGCTCGGTGCCGAGTACCCCCAAAACCTCTGGCTCTGTGCGACTCAACTTGGGCGTCACAAACAGGATTCTGTAGCTCGCTATAAGCGAGTCCTGTGTGCCTGAATTGAACTGGTTTTGTGCTTGAGAATTGCTAAAATCATCAGAGAATGTATTTGCCATTTTTCAGCCATATCTGCATCACGACGAGGCACTGGTGAAGAAGAAGGGCGTGCTCTTCGTGGGTGTACACTCACTCAGTGGCGCGAAAACGATGGCCGACCACTGTAAATGGTACTGCAATGTAAGATCGTGCCCCACAGCTCTTCAGTTCCGCCTCCTCATCCTCCTCAGTGTGCGGAAACTAACACGAAGGTCCCGCCTCCCTACAAAAGAGGGGTAAAGCCGGCTTCTGTGAAAAGACAGAAGCACCCGACATGAAATGACACTTGGTGTACATAGGGTTAACCATGTCTTTTCATGTCCTTTGCTATCTGATTTGCACAAACAATTACATCAGTGTTATGTTTCGGTAGCTGAGGAGTGCAGGTAAAAAAGGCAATACACCAGAGCAGTTGGAATCTATGGGATTGCAGTACCCTGACTAACCACCACAACTAGAGGCAGCCGTGGAGCGTTCCTACGTTGGTCCTAGACGCCTCGTCACAGCCTGAGAAACTAACTACACCTAAAGATAGAAATAGGAAAGCTATCTGCCCCGGAGCAGAACCCCAAAGATAATAGAAAGCCCCCAAACATGTAATGGCGGTTAGACAAGAGGAAATACTGACACAGAAAGAAAATAGAATGAGCAAACGCTGGGGCCCAAACTATCTAAATAGAAAAGGACAGGAAGGGTACTTACTGCAATCCCAGAAAACCCTGAAAAACACCAACTCTACTAATTTCAAAATCACCTGAGATCACACGACCTCTACCACCTAAATTAGCTCTCTGGTGTAACAAAATCAAAACAGCAGCCACTGAAAAAACTGGAAAAAGCAAAAGAACAAAACTCAGTGGCTGAACTAAACTGAGAAGGCAGAAGCCCCCGGAGGGGACCCAGAAGGCCCCCAAAGAAGTGCAGGACAAAATGCAAAAATATAGCAACAACACAAAAGAAGAAAAATTCTTATCTGGTAGCAGGAGATGCAGACACGACACAGCAGGCTACAAGGGAAACTGGAATGAAAGATTCAGACCAGAACAATTGATCACCGGCAACCCTGATGGGAAAATGACTCCGTTATATAAGACCAGTCAGTAACACCTGATTCCCAGTCCTCACAATCTTCACTAGTACCGCTTGTAACCACCAGAGGGAGCCTCTGCTCAGAACTCATCTCAAACCCATTCACAACAGTACCCCCCCCTTGAGGAGGGGTCACCGAACCCTCATTTGAGCAACCAGGTCGGTCAGGATGAGTTCTATGATACGCACGGATAAGTCTCCTAGCATGGATGTCCGAAGCAAACACCCAAGAATTGTCTTCCTGACCATAACCTCTCCATTTAACCAAATACTGGAGTCTTCGTCTATAAAAACGAGAATCCAATATTTTCTCAACCACATACTCCAGATTGCCCTCAACCAAAACAGGGTCAGGAGGCACAGTAGCAGGAACCACTGGCTCAACAAACCTCTTCAACAAGGACTTGTGGAACACGTTATGGATCTTAAATGTCCCTGGAAGAAGCAAACGAAAAGAAACAGGATTAATAATCTCCATGATCTTATAAGGTCCAATGAACCTAGGCTTAAATTTAGGAGATGCTACTCTCATAGGAATATTCTTTGAGGACAACCAGACCAAGTCCCCCACTTTAAACCGAGGACCATCAGTCCTATGCCGGTTAGCAAACCGCTGGGCCTTCTCCTGAGAGAGGGACAACCTCTCCACTACCTGGTCCCAAATCTGCTGCATACGCTCCACAACAGAGTCAACACCTGGACAGACAGAAGCTTCCGTCTGTCCTGAAGAAAATCGAGGGTGAAAACCAGAATTACAGAAAAACGGAGACATCAAAGTGGCAGAGCTAGCCCTATTATTAAGAGCAAACTCAGCCAAAGGCAAAAAAGAGACCCAGTCATCCTGATCAGCAGACACAAAGCATCTTAGATAAGTCTCTAATGTCTGGTTTGTTCTCTCAGTTTGACCATTGGTCTGAGGATGAAATGCCGAGGAGAAAGACAATTGAACACCCAGTTTAGAACAAAAAGTCCTCCAAAATCTGGAAACAAACTGGACTCCTCTGTCAGACACAATGTTCTCAGGAATGCCGTGTAAACGAACCACGTGCTGAAGAAACAACGGCACCAATTCAGAGGAGGAAGGCAACTTAGGTAATGGCACAAGATGTATCATTTTGGAAAACCTATCACAAATTACCCAGATGGTGGTTATTCTCTGAGAAACAGGAAGATCGAAATGAAATCCATAGAGATATGGGTCCATGGTCTCTTGGGCACAGGCAATGGCATCAACAAACCACTAGAGCGAGAGCAAGGCTTGGAGCGAGAGCAAGTCCCGCAGGACTGCACAAATTCCCTGACATCGCGAGACAAGGTAGGCCACCAAAAGGACCGACTAACCAAGTCTCTGGTAACAAAAATTCCGGGATGCCCAGCCAATGCAGAACAATGAATCTCAGACATCACACTCTTTTTCCATTGGTCCGGGACAAACAATTTTCTAACAGGGCAGCGCTCGGGCCTATCCTCCTGACACCCCTCCAGAGCAAGTCTCAAATTGGGCGAGATGGCGGAAAGAACTACACCCTCTTTCAAAATAACAGAAGGATCAGATAACTCAGGAGAGTCCGCAAGGAAACTCCTCGAGAGGGCATCCGCCTTAACATTCTTAGTGCCAGGAAGAAAGGAAACCACAAAATTAAAACGTGTGAAAAACAAGGCCCACCTGGCCTGTCTAGGATTGAGTCGCTTGGCAGATTCCAGATAGACCAGATTCTTATGGTCCGTAAGGACCACCACCTGATGTTTGGCTCCCTCCAGCCAATGTCTCCACTCTTCAAAAGCCCACTTCATGGCCAATAACTCCCGATTACCCACGTCATAATTACGTTCAGTAGAGAAAATTTTCGAGAGAAAAAGGCACAAGGGTTACTTTTAGAGGTCTCTGGATCTTTTTGGGACAAAACGGCACCTGCCCCAATTTCAGAGGCATCAACCTCCACCTGAAATGGCAGAGAAACATCAGGCTGCCGTAGAACAGGAGCAGAAGTGAATCTCTGCTTAAGTTCCTGAAATGCAGAGACTGCCTCAGGAGGCCAATTCACCACATCAGAACCCTTTCTGGTCAAATCAGTTAATGGTTTAACAATAACCGAGAAATTACCAATAAATTTACGATAAAAATTGGCAAAACCCAAAAATCTCTGAAGAGCCTTTAATGAAGTAGGTTGGACCCAATCACAGATGGCCTGAACCTTGACCGGGTCCATTTCAATAACAGATGGGGACAAAATGAATCCCAGAAATGAGATCTTCTGTACGCCAAAAAGACACCTTGATCCCTTCACATACAGAGCATTATCCCTCAAAATCTGGAACACAGTCCGAACATGTTTCACATGAGAGTCCCAGTCATTAGAAAAAATCAAGATATCATCCAAATAAACAATCAGAAATTTGTCCACAAAATCCCTGAAAATGTCATTCATGAAGGACTGGAAGACGGAAGGGGCATTAGTGAGCCCAAAGGGCATCACTAGGTACTCAAAATGCCCTTCAGGGGTATTGAATGCCGTCTTCCATTCATCCCCGTGCTTAATGCGAATAAGGTTATATGCCCCCCTGAGGTCAAGCTTGGTAAACCAAGTAGCGTTTTTCACCCTGGAAAACAGGTCAGAAATCAAGGGTAACGGGTATTGATATTTCACAGTAATATTGTTCAAGAGACGATAATCAATACACGGCCTTAATGAACCATCTTTTTTGGCCACAAAGAAAAAAACCGGCACCTAAGGGTGAAGAGGATGGTCTGATGTGACCCTTCTCCAATGATTCCTTGATATAAGACCGCATAGCGTCATGTTCAGGTACAGACAAGTTAAAAAGGCGACCTTTAGGGAATTTACTACCCGGCACTAATTCAATAGCGCAGTCATAGCTCCTATGGGGAGGTAAGGATGCAGATTTACTTTCGCTAAACACATCAGAAAAATCAAACAAAAAGTCAGGAACATCCTGAGCTTGGGGGGAGGCAGAAAAAACAGGAGTGTTGGTATTAACACATTGGCAGCCCCAACTGGTTACAGACACAGATTTCCAATCCAAAACAGGATTATGAGACTGTAACCAAGGGAAACCCAGCACGATAATGTCATGCAGATTATATAGAACCAAAAATTTGCAGCACTCCTGGTGATCAGGTTCAACCCTCATTATCACCTGAGTAGAAAACTGGGGTTTATTCTCAGCCAAAGGGGTAGAATCGATCCCCAGTAGGGGAATAGACTTCTGTAGGGGTATCAAGGGAAACCCACAACGTTTAGCAAAATCATAATCCATCAGGTTAATAGCTGCTCCAGAATCAACGAAAGCCTGAGCAGAAAATGAGGACAGAGAGCATATCAGAGTGACAGTTAATAAAAACTTAGTCTGAACACTACCCAAGACAACTGAGCGTGCAAAACGTCTTCCCCGCTTAGGGCAGACTGAAATAGCATGAGAGGCATCACCACAGTAGAAACATAACCTATTGCGCTTTCGAAACTCATGACGCTGTGCCCCAGACACCACTCCATCACACTGCATGGGCTCAGAAGCTGGCTCACAAGGCAACACCACTCCACGCATACTTCTCTGCTCACGCAAACGTCTGTCAATTTGAATCACTAATGACATAGAATCATTGAGACCAGAGGGGACAGGGAATCCCACCATAACATCCTTTACATTATCCGACAGACCCTTCCGGAAAAGGGCCGCCAAAGCGTCGTCATTCCATTTGGTCAGGACTGCCCACCTACGGAATCTCTGACAGTATAACTCAGCGTCATCAAGCCCCTGATTTAATGCCAACAAGGCTTTTTCAGCTTGATCAGTGACATTAGGCTCATCGTACAATAACCCCAAAGCCTGAAAAAACGCATCAACATCACTCAAAACAGGATCCCCAGGTATCAGGGAAAAAGCCCAATCCTGAGGATCGCCGCGCAGGAGAGAGATGATAATTTGAACCTGCTGCGCTGCGTTTCCTGAGGACTTAGATTTTAAGGCAAAAAACAATTTACAATTATTTTTGAAATTCTGAAACTTAGCTCGATCCCCTAAAAACAAATCTGGCATGGGGATCCTAGGTTCCACAACAGGCAACCCAGCAAGATAGATAGCAATATTCCGAACCTCAGTGGCAAGCTGATCCACACGGCCAGACAACTGTGCAAACTCCTTTGGGAGAAAAGATCCTCCCCAGCACCCAGAGATACAGAGGGAAAAAAAAAAAAAAATGCAACAAACAGAAAAATATCTCTGACAACTCTGACAACCTTTTTTCTATCACAATATTTTTTCCCTTCTGTGAGTACCATACAATTTTCAATTTTTAGGCCGGTGATACTGTTATGTTTCGGTAGCTGAGGAGTGCAGGTAAAAAAGGCAATACACCAGAGCAGTTGGAATCTATGGGATTGCAGTACCCTGACTAACCACCACAACTAGAGGCAGCCGTGGAGCGTTCCTACGTTGGTCCTAGACGCCTCGTCACAGCCTGAGAAACTAACTACACCTAAAGATAGAAATAGGAAAGCTATCTGCCCCGGAGCAGAACCCCAAAGATAATAGAAAGCCCCCAAACATGTAATGGCGGTTAGACAAGAGGAAATACTGACACAGAAAGAAAATAGAATGAGCAAACGCTGGGGCCCAAACTATCTAAATAGAAAAGGACAGGAAGGGTACTTACTGCAATCCCAGAAAACCCTGAAAAACACCAACTCTACTAATTTCAAAATCAGCTGAGATCACACGACCTCTACCACCTAAATTAGCTCTCTGGTGTAACAAAATCAAAACAGCAGCCACTGAAAAAACTGGAAAAAGCAAAAGAACAAAACTCAGTGGCTGAACTAAACTGAGAAGGCAGAAGCCCCCGGAGGGGACCCAGAAGGCCCCCAAAGAAGTGCAGGACAAAATGCAAAAATATAGCAACAACACAAAAGAAGAAAAATTCTTATCTGGTAGCAGGAGATGCAGACACGACACAGCAGGCTACAAGGGAAACTGGAATGAAAGATTCAGACCAGAACAATTGATCACCGGCAACCCTGATGGGAAAATGACTCCCTTATATAAGACCAGTCAGTAACACCTGATTCCCAGTCCTCACAATCTTCACTAGTACCGCTTGTAACCACCAGAGGGAGCCTCTGCTCAGAACTCATCTCAAACCCATTCACAACACATCAGTCTATGTGTGCAAAATTTCACACCTGTAGGGGTTAATTAAAGGTGTAAATTCGTTGTAAAAAAAAACGGACTTTTTTGCTACGAATTTACACCTTTAATTAACCCCTACAGGTGTGAAATTTTGCACACATAGACTTATGTAATTGTTTGTGCAAATCAGATAGCAAAGGACATGAAAAGACATGGTTAACCCTATGTACACCAAGTGTCATTTCATGTCGGGCTCTGCATTTTCACAAAAGCCTGCAATTGAATTAGCGGCTATTATACTATGTAGAAGTGTATGAACTATAAATATAAATATATATATATGTGTCACAAATTCAATGACATGTATATATATATATATATATATATATATATATTATATATATATATATATGAGGTGTAAAATTGTTTAAAAAAAATGCGTGGGCTCCGCCCTATTTTCGCAACCAGACAGACAAAGCCAGCGAATGGGGGCAGATAATAATAGCCCAGAGAGGGACCATTATTTTTGGCCCCCCTGGCTACTAACATCTGCCCCCAGACACCCCAGAAAAGACAAATCTATAATTAGATTCGCCCTTTCTGGCACTTTGCCCGTCTATTCCCATTGCCCTGTAGCGGTGGCGAATGGGTTAATATGGGGTTAAAGCCACATTGCAATTGAAAGGTGACCTTAAGCCAGGTTAATAATTGAGAGCTGTCAATTAGACAACTATCAATTATTAATCCTATTGCATGAAATAAAAATAAAACACACACACTTTAATTAAAAATCATTTTAATGAAATAAAGACACATGTTTTTGACCATCTTTTATTTGACTGCAAAAACCATTTCCTGTAATAAAAATAAAATAAAAAAGCAAAATTATTCTTACCTATCCCATGCACAGTCAGGTCCCACGGTGTAATCCTTCAGAAAGGGTTAATGTTTACTGCAGGGACCGCAGCTAATGCTGCAGCCTCACAGTAAACCCCCAAATGAATAAGTTCCTCTTCTGGCTGACAGGAGAGGAAGTGGAAAGCTTAATTGATTGCTTTCCACTTTCACTTCAGGTCAGCCAGGGACACAATCAGTGACGTCAGAGGGAACTGATTAACAAAAATAGGGGTTCCCTTCGAATAAAAAATGGCGTGGGGTCCCCCCTATTTTTTGATAACCAGCCAGATGAAGCAGACCGCTGAGGCCTGGTTTTTCAGGCTGGTAAGGATCCAATATCCATGGACCTTGCAAGCCTGATAATACCAGGCCACAGCAGTCTGCATATCTTGGCTGATTAACAAAAATAGGGGATCCCTCGAAAAAAATTGGCGTGGGGTCCCCCTATTTTTGTTAACCAGCCAGATGAAGCAGACTGCTGAGGCCTGGTTTTTCAGGCTGGTAAGGAGCCAAGATCCATGGACCTTGCCAGCCTGATAATACCAGGCCACAGCAGTCTGCATATCTTGGCTGGTTAACAAAAATAGGGGATCCCCTCGAAAAAAATTGGCGTGGGGTCCCCCCTATTTTTGTTAACCAGCCAGATGAAGCAGACTGCTGAGGCCTGGTTTTTCAGGCTGGTAAGGATCCAATATCCATGGACCTTGCAAGCCTGATAATACCAGGCCACAGCAGTCTGCTTAGCTTGGCTGGTTAACAAAAATAGGGGATCCCCTCGAAAAAAAAAACGGCGTAGGGGTCCCCCTATTTTTGTTAACCAGCCAAGTAAAATGCAGACTGCTGCGGCCTGGTATTAAAAGACTGTCAAGGCCCATGGATTTTGGCCCTCAACAGCCTGATAATACCAGGCTACAGCAGCCCCACATTTGGCGCATCAAAAGATGTGCCAATTGTGGCACTTTACCCGGCTCTTCCCACTGCCCTGTAGCGGTGGCAAGTGGGGTAATAAGGGGTTAATGTCACCGTTGATTGCACGGTGACAATAAGCCCGGTTAATAATGGAGAGGCGTCAATAAGACACCGATCCATTATTAATCCCAAAGTTATTAAATGCATAAAAAAAAGACAAAGCAAGAAAAAAGTATTTTAATGAAATAAAAGAGACAACACAGTTTTCATTTCTTTTATTGTACTCTCATTCCTGCGACGCCATCGATCTCCTGTAAAAAAAGAAAAAAACCAAACCAACAGTATACCACCTGTCCGACGCAGTCCATAGTAACGACAGTCCCACGACGATCCAGCTCTGCTACATCGCAATGACAGGCAGAGCCTGTCATCGCGACGCAGCACAGCTGATTACCTGCTTCCCCGGCGGTGACGTCATCGGACTGACTGCTTTACGGCCGGGATTACCCAGCAGTCACTGCAGTTATCGCGAGAAACTGCATGTGACCGCCGGGGAAAGATGATGGCGGCCATGAAGCAGTCCAGCCCGTGACCGCCGGAGATCTTCTGCCAGGTAAGTGCCGCTGACTCCTGACAGACCCGACCGACGGACACTGACAGTGACAGTGACATTCCGATTCCGGTATCCGATATGACGAAAATATCGGTACTCGGAATCGAAAGCCCGATACAGCTAATATCGGCCGATACCCGATATTTGCAGTATCGTATCGCTCAACACTATCAGTGACTCAAATATATCCAATTAGTTAGTTTAGACTTATAGCACAGCAAATTATTATTATTATTTTTTATTATTTATTTCTGTAGCACCATTGATTCCATGGTGCTGTACATGAGAAGGGGTTACATACAAATTACAGAAAATCAAAATTATCAGGAAATGACCTTGCATGTGTTTGCTAATCAGCGCTAAGTGTGCACCACGAAGAAACTTCAATTGCAAAATACAAGCAAACTTCATTAACCAGCTTTAACCATTCCTCTCAAAAGCCTCCTTAAGTGTTGAGGATAGTTTGCATGACCAAAGCAGATTTATGCATCTTAAAGACAGTTAATTACTCAGTGTGTCCCTTTACAAATAATACGGACATCTCATCTGTCTTGCTATTAGTGGACTTATGTGACATAAACAATGGCACACTTTAAAGAATCAGAACGGTCTCACCAAAAAGTCAGAGGGTGAATCAAAAACCTCCTTCATCCTCATTGAAGTGGTGAGCATTGTGTCCCCTCCTCCGACGCGTTTCGTTGGTCTCATCAGGGGAGTCACTTGGGGTGAGTATAGTTCCACAGTCTCAGTGGCCATTTCAGTCCATCTCCTGCCATCACACGTGGATGGTCTGCATGTCGCCCATTTTATATATAGCTCCTTGCAGGTAGTTGAAGGACCTTCCGGTCACATGATGTGGCGTCCGCCCACTGCAGGTCTGAACTGCAGGTAAGACAGCACCCCGAGAAACCCGAGACCCTTTACCCCTATACAGGGATCTGGAATTATAGCGAAGCCCAGGGGGTAGCTGCCTATGAGAGCAGTGGACCGGAGTAGGAAGGACGCTAGGACGGGAATAAAAAGTGAGACCAAATGCGTAGTCAGAAGTCCAAGGGTCAAAACCAGGAGGGACGCAAAAGTACAAAATCGGCAGGCAGTAGAAGGGTCAGAAATTCAGGCTAAAGTTCAAGTCAAGACCAGGCGGACAGCAGAGGTACAAAATCGGCAGGCAGTAGAAGGGTCAGAAATTCAGGCTAAAGTTCAAGTCAAGACCAGGCGGACAGCAGAGGTACAAAATCGGCAGTCAGTAGAAGAGTCAGAATCCAGGCAAAGGTCAGAAATACAATAGCAAAACTAGCACACTGGGGAAACCAAGACTATATCTGGTGGCCTACAAGCCAGGCTCCAAGGCATTTGAAGGGCATGGCTACCTCTCACAGGCTCACAGTCTGATGACCTCATCTGGACCGCCCCCAGAACCAGGCCAGATGGTGATGCATGACTGACACCAACCACTTCACCTCTGACAGAAGAGCGAAGCCTACGCCCACCAGACGCCTGCGCAGAGACTCCTTCTCTGTCGCCAACATTACCCACAGGCGAAACATGGCGATGCGCAGCGACAGAGGCCGGCGTCAAAGGAGCGGAACCATATGAGGATACCGCTCTCCTATCACCGGCACCACCAGCCAAAGGAGTCCGGCGCCTCCCAGCGGCCGAGGCAGGAACACCAGCCACTGAATCCAACGGCGACGTGACACATGACCACTGAAGGTCCTGTAACTGGACCGCATGTATACAGGGGGCGCGCGTTCTGTGGAACGCATGACATCCCCTCAGCGCAATGGTTGGCTACTGCGCAGGCGCCCTGTGGCGCCGCTATACATATGGAGGAGTTTTTATCACCAGGTCACTTCGCAACCAATGTAAAGGGACAACATTCCCCTCATATCTCATTTCTCATTGGTTGATCTATACAACCATTTCCTTTAGCGCCAGAAAGAATAATTAATTGTTTTAGTCCCACAATGAATTACTGACCATTTGACTATATGCAGTTAATCATCACAGGAAATTTCATATTAGCACCTCTTGGGGATTAGTGGAAAGAAACGCCCATATGGTAAGGAACACTCCTTATGGCAAAATATGCAAAAAGAAGATAAGGTAAATTCCCAGGAGGATGGTGATATCATACTTTTGAAAACAGGTTAATATATAGAAAAGCCCTTTTAGAAGAGAGCCCCCCTATCTAGATGATTATGGACAAATTATAAGACGTACGTATTGGGCAACCGACTTTCTCAGGCAGAAAAGATAAAAAGGGTCACCGAAAAAGTGAAAAGTATCAGCGCCCTAGGGATCCCTAAGGGCCCTAGTCTACTTCCCCCTGCCTCACGCGGAGATTGGCACCCTACGACCTGCGCAGTGGCGTCCCCACTCGGCGGCGGCTATCCCTCTCTGATGTCCCTATTAAACCCTAGATTACAAGAAAGAAACAAAGGACAGTTGATCATTGAGGCCTTTTGGATGTAGGGTTTGTAACCAAAAGATCCACTTGGTCTCTTTTTGAAGGATCATCTGGTCCAAGTTACCCCCTCTGACTGGTGGGGTGATCTTATCAATCCCCTTAAAGGTGATCTTATTTGAATCACCTTGATGGCACCTATTGATGTGGTTAGCTATAGCGGTGTCTCTTCTGTTAGCGATGTCTCTCAAATGCTCACATATTCTTCTACGGAATTCCCTCTTTGTTTTTCCTACATATTCCATGCCACAGTCGCATGTTGCTTTATACACCACTCCTACGCTCTGGCAGTTGATGAAATGTCTGATGGAATACACCCTACCTGTATTGTTACTTTTAAACACTTTACCAGGTGATAGGGACTTGCATGCAATGCATTTACCGCATTTATAGCATCCTACCGGAGTGAACCCAACCATGATTCGTTCTTTGGGTTTTGAAAATGGCTGTGAACCAGTCTATCTCTCAGGGATCTGCCCCTTCGAAAGGTGATTTGAGGAGCAGTGCCGACTGCATCCCTCACATCCATGTCCATGCGTAGAATGGACCAGTGGCGTTTCATAATCTCCCTAACGCCATTTGCTCCACTAGAGAATTTGGTGATGAAGCGTGACATATCACTCTCATTTTTTGACAATACAGGATTTCGCAGGTCTCTGCGATTCTTTGCTAGTGAGGTCTTATAGGTTTCCGTCAGAACATTATCTGGGTATCCTCTACCTCGAAATCTCTCTCTCAGATCATCCGCCTGCTCTTTAAAATTAGATAAACTACAGAATTTATCGCCGTGGGTTTGCGGTAGGTTCTTGTTATGTTTCGGTAGCTGAGGAGGACAGGAACAACAGCAGGGCAGCCGAACACCTGAGATGTTGGTAACTGATGGGTTGCAGATTCCTAAACTAACGACACAACTAGAGGTAGCCGTGGAGCGTTCCTACGTTGATCGTAGACGCCTCGTCACAGCCTGAGAGATAACTACACCTAAAGGCAGAAAGATGAAAGCTATCTGCCCCGGAGCAGATCCCCAAAGAAAATAGGAAGCCCCCAAACATATAATGGTGGTTAGACAAGATGAAAATACAAACATAGGCAGAAAATAGACTGAGCAAATGCTGGGGCCACAAGCTGACTAAATAGGATAGGACAGGAGAGATTACTTTCTGCAACTCAGAAAACCCTACAAAAATCCAACAATTCTGATTACAAAAATACTGAGATCACACGATCTCGCCACCCACTAAATCAGGTCTCAGTGTGAACAAAAACCAAGCCGCAGCCGCTGAAAAAACAGGAAAGAGCAAATGAGCAAATAACAGTGGCAGCAGATAAACTGTGAGGAGCTCAGGCCCCAGGAGGGGACCTGGCTGACCTCCACAAAAGTGCAGAAAACAATGCGAAAAGCAAGCACAAAAAGAAAAGCAAAAAATATCTTATCTGAAAGCAGGAGATGCAAGCAAGACTCCAGCAAACTTCCAAATGAACCAGGAACCACAATTGAGACAAGAACAATTGATCACCGGCAACCATCATGGGAGGGAACCTCCCTTATATCTGACCAGTCAGTGAACCCAGATTGCCACTCCTCGCTGAAAGGTTCAGTATTGTCTGTAACCACCAGAGGGAACCTCTGCTCAGAAACCATGTCTAACACATTCACAACAGTACCCCCCCTTGAGGAGCGGTCACCGAACCCTCACCTGTACAACCAGGCTGATCAGGATGAGCTCGGTGATAGGCACGCATCAGTCTCCTAGCATGGATGTCCGAAGCAAACACCCAAGAATTGTCCTCCTGACCATAACCTCTCCACTTAACCAAATACTGGAGTTTCTGTCTAGAAAAACGAGAATCCAATATTTTCTCAACCACATACTCCAGATTGCCCTCAACCAAAACAGGGTCAGGAGACGCAGCCATAGGAACCACTGCCTCGACAAACCTCTTCAATAAGGACTTGTGGAACACGTTATGGATCTTAAATGTCCCTGGAAGAAGCAAACGGAAGGAAACAGGATTAAGAATCTCCATGATCTTATAAGGTCCAATGAACCTGGGCTTAAACTTTGGAGATGCAACCCTCATAGGGATATTTCTTGAGGACAACCAAACCAAGTCCCCCACTTTAAACCGAGGACCATCAGTCCTATGCCGGTTGGCAAACCGTTGGGCCTTCTCCTGAGAGAGAGACAACCTCTCCACTACCTGGTCCCAAATCTGCTGCATTCGGTTCCACAACAGAGTCAACACCCGGACAGACAGAAGCCTCCGCCTGTCCCGAAGAAAATCGAGGGTGAAACCCAAAATTGCAGAAAAATGGAGACATCAAGGTGGCAGAACTAGCCCTATTATTAAGAGCAAACTCAGCCAAAGGCAAAAAAGAGACCCAGTCGTCTTGATCAGCAGACACAAAACATCTCAAATAAGTCTTCAAGGTCTGGTTTGTTCTCTCGGTTTGTCCATTGGTCTGAGGATGAAAAGCAGAGGAGAAAGATAATTGAACACCAAGTTTAGAACAAAATGTCCTCCAAAATCTGGAAACAAACTGGACTCCTCTGTCAGATACAATGTTCTCCGGAATGCCATGTAACCGAACCACGTGCTGAATGAACAAAGGCACCAATTCGGAGGAGGAAGGCAACTTAGGTAATGGCATAAGATGTATCATCTTGGAAAACCTATCACAGATTACCCAGATAAGGGTCATTCTCTGAGAAACAGGGAGGTCGGAAATAAAATTCATAGAGATATGGGTCCATGGCCTCTTGGGCACAGGTAATGGCATTAACAAACCACTAGAGCGAGAGCAAGGCTTGGAGCGAGAGCAAGTCCCATAGGACTGCACAAATTCCCTGATGTCATGAGACAAAGTAGGCCACCAAAAGGACCACTCACCAAGTCTCTGGTACCAAAAATCCCGGGATGACCAGCCAACGCGGAACAATGAATCTCAGACATCACACTCTTCTTCCACTGGTCTGGGACAAGCAATTTCCCAATAGGGCAGCGCTCAAGTTTATCCTCCTGACACCCTTCCAAGGCCAGTCTCAAATTGGGAGAGATGGCGGAAAGAACTACACCCTCTTTCAAAATAACAGTAGGATCAGATAACTCAGGAGTAGTGTTGAGCGATACGATACTGCAAATATCGGGTATCGGCCGATATTAGCTGTATCGGGCTTTCGATTCCGAGTACCGATATTTTCGTCATATCGGATACCGGAATCGGAATGTCACTGTCACTGTCAGTGTCCGTCGGTCGGGACTGTCAGTGTCCGTCGGTCGGGTCTGTCAGGAGTCAGCGGCACTTACCTGGCAGAAGATCTCCGGTGGTCACGGGCTGGACTGCTTCATGGCCGCCATCATCTTTCCCCGGCGGTCACATGCAGTTTCTCGCGATAACTGCAGTGACTGCTGGGTAATCCCGGCCGTAAAGCAGTCAGTCCGATGACGTCACCGCCGGGGAAGCAGGTAATCAGCTGTGCTGCGTCGCGATGACAGGCTCTGCCTGTCATTGCGATGTAGCAGAGCTGGATCGTCGTGGGACTGTCGTTACTATGGACTGCGTTAGGACAGGTGGTATACTGTTGGTTTGGTTTTTTTCTTTTTTTACAGGAGATCGATGGCGTCGCAGGAATGAGAGTACAATAAAAGAAATGAAAACTGTGTTGTCTCTTTTATTTCATTAAAATACTTTTTTCTTGCTTTGTCTTTTTTTTATGCATTTAATAACTTTGGGATTAATAATGGATCGGTGTCTTATTGACGCCTCTCCATTATTAACCGGGCTTATTGTCACCGTGCAATCAACGGTGACATTAACCCCTTATTACCCCACTTGCCACCGCTACAGGGCAGTGGGAAGAGCCGGGTAAAGTGCCACAATTGGCACATCTTTTGATGCTCCAAATGTGGGGCTGCTGTAGCCTGGTATTATCAGGCTGTTGAGGGCCAAAATCCATGGGCCTTGACAGTCTTTTAATACCAGGCCGCAGCAGTCTGCATTTTACTTGGCTGGTTAACAAAAATAGGGGGACCCCTACGCCGTTTTTTTTTCGAGGGGATCCCCTATTTTTGTTAACCAGCCAAGCTAAGCAGACTGCTGTGGCCTGGTATTATCAGGCTTGCAAGGTCCATGGATATTGGATCCTTACCAGCCTGAAAAACCAGGCCTCAGCAGTCTGCTTCATCTGGCTGGTTAACAAAAATAGGGGGGACCCCACGCCAATTTTTTTTCGAGGGGATCCCCTATTTTTGTTAACCAGCCAAGATATGCAGACTGCTGTGGCCTGGTATTATCAGGCTGGCAAGGTCCATGGATCTTGGCTCCTTACCAGCCTGAAAAACCAGGCCTCAGCAGTCTGCTTCATCTGGCTGGTTAACAAAAATAGGGGGGACCCCACGCCAATTTTTTTCGAGGGGATCCCCTATTTTTGTTAATCAGCCAAGATATGCAGACTGCTGTGGCCTGGTATTATCAGGCTTGCAAGGTCCATGGATATTGGATCCTTACCAGCCTGAAAAACCAGGCCTCAGTGGTCTGCTTCATCTGGCTGGTTATCAAAAATAGGGGGGACCCCACGCCATTTTTTATTCGAAGGGTACCCCTATTTTTGTTAATCAGTTCCCTCTGACGTCACTGATTGTGTCCCTGGCTGACCTGAAGTGAAAGTGGAAAGCAATCAATTAAGCTTTCCACTTCCTCTCCTGTCAGCCAGGAGAGGAACTTATTCATTTGGGGGTTTACTGTGAGGCTGCAGCATTAGCTGCGGTCCCTGCAGTAAACATTAACCCTTTCTGAAGGATTACACCGTGGGACCTGACTGTGCATGGGATAGGTAAGAATAATTTTGCTTTTTTATTTTATTTTTATTACAGGAAATGGTTTTTGCAGTCAAATAAAAGATGGTCAAAAACATGTGTCTTTATTTCATTAAAATGATTTTTAATTAAAGTGTGTGTAAGGTTCTATGTATATATTCCTGAAACTCAGTTTGTTTGTCAGCCATTTTACTTTCTGTCTTGCTGCAGCTATCTTGCCCTCAGTCAAAATGGAGTTTCCAGCTTGCATGTTCCCGCCCTGATTCTCTCCTTTGCTTCTTAAGCAGCCACAGCTGAGCAATCAGTGCTTCAGAATCTAGCCTGCAGTGAACCTGTGACTTGACTCCTGTAAGCCTTGGACCTTGTACTCCAGCTATTCCTACTGAGGAACTCTGAAGCACTTGTGGACTCTGAACCCTGCTCTTTGAAAGACCCACGTTTGCATGGACTTACGGTAACAGAGAAGAAGATCCTGAATCTGTATTGGAGAGTGATTGCTGAGCTTGGATTACTCTGGCCTGCTGTGTTTTCCTGTTTCTGTGTCTGCAAACTGTGTGACTATTTCTGCCAACTTGTATGAAGTAATACAGGACTTTTCTATATCAAACCTGTGACTCCTGTGTTTTCATCGCACCCAAGCACAAGACGCTATATGAACTGTACTACATACATTACAAGATTCTGAAGCCAAAACGTTAGTGTCTGCTGGGTCTGGAAGGCTGTGTCTGCTGTACTGTGGATATCAGACGTCCGGTTGTACTTTCTGTGATGACAGTGGTTGTGACTTCTCACAACCATTCCAGGTGAGCAATTCCCTTAAGTTTTTTCTTTTTGCAGTGTTACCACAGGTAAACACTATTGTTTTTTTTTTTTTCCTTTCTTTTCTCTTTTTTGTCTGCTGTAACTCTGGATATCAGATGTCTGGTTGAAACTTTCTGTGATGATAGTGGTTGTGACTTCTCACAACCATTCCAGGTGAGCAGTTCCCTTAATTTTTTTTCTCTCTGCAGTGTTGCCACAGGTGAACACTATTGTTTTTTTTTCTCTCCTCTTCTTCCAGTAATCCTGTCTTAAAAGATCTGGAAAATGGAGGCCCGCATAAAGGAACTTTGCGGAGTGACTGATAATATCCTTGCAGATTTGCAGAATATAAAGACCCGTTTTACAAATCTACAGGACCTCAATAATCACAATTTGCAAGTGGTTGGACAGACTACCCAGGATTTGCGAGCCAGGATTGAGGTTCTAGAGGGGCGAGTCCAGGCTCCTGCCGTAGCCCCGAGTGCTGGGATTCCCAAGTTGCCCCCTTTTCATTTTGGCGGTGAACGTGAGAAATTCAGGGGATTTATTAATCAATGCAATCTTTTTTTTTCTGCACATGCTTCACAATTTCCCACTGAACGATCTAAGGTGCTTACTATAATTATGTTGCTTACCAACAAGGCTTTAATGTGGGCAAACCCTCTGATTGAGACTGAGGATGATTGTTTGAATCACCTTGATGATTTTATTTCAGCCATGGGGCAGGTGTTTGATGACCCCAATCGAGGTGCAACAGCTGAAGCAGCCATGTTAGCTTTGCGCCAAGGTAAGCACTCGGTAGCTGAATATGCCTTGGATTTCAGGAGATGGGCCCTTGATACCACCTGGGACAGTTCCGCCAAAAAATCTATTTTTCGAAAGGGGTTATCTCCACTGATTAAGGATGAACTTGCTCGTGCCGACCCTCCCACTGCGTTAGGTGAGTTTATTAACTACTGCATCCGTATTGATACTCGTCTGACTGAACGCAGGCAAGAGAGATGGTTCGAAAGCAATCGTACTAACCTTTTCCTACCTTCCTCTCCAGCTAAGGAACCTTTGAGTAGGATTACACGGGAACCTGAACCCATGCAGGTAGACTCTTTACAATGACGGGTTAGTGATGCACGCAAGGAACATCGTTTTAAGGAGAATCTATGTTTCTATTGTGGTAAGTCAGGGCACTTCATTATAAACTGCCCCAGCCGTTCTCGTAAGACTACTGCAGCACTCATTCATTGTGAGTGTTGCGAGAGGGGATCTGTCAGGTCCGAGCCTCAGGCTCCAGAGAGATCTGCAGCAACAGATCTTGATTTCTCGGACTTAAACTCCGTTACCTCTGAGGACGTTGACTGTGTAAACGCTGCCATTTTTCAAGTTTCCTCAGCGGTGTCCCAGCTGAGTTGTAAGAAAAACAATTCTCATTGCTTTCTTTCCATCAAACTCTGGGTTGACTCAGCTTGGGTGTCTAGCTCTGCTATGATCGACTCAGGGGCAAGTGGAAATTTTATGGATGTCTCCTTTGCTCTGAAACAGGGAATACGTTCAGTGAAGAAGGCTACTCCAGTACAGATGGAAACTGTGGATGGCTACCTGCTGACCTCTGGACCAGTGGATCAGGAAACAGAGCCTTTGAGGGTTCTTATGGGTAAAGATCATCAAGAGAAACTGTCCTTTATGCTTATCTCTTCTCCCCACTTTCCCATTATTCTAGGGCTACCATGGCTGCAGGCTCAGAATCCTACCATTAACTGGGAGACCAAGGAATTACACTTTCCAGAGAAACAGATGAGTCCAAAAGTTTCAGCTTGCTCTGTTCCTAAAGGAATCATGTCAGTCCCTGAACTACCAGCTGTATACCAGGACTATGTGGATTTATGTGACAAGAAGAACGCTGACCAGCTTCCTCCTCACCGTCCATATGATTGTCCAATTGAATTATTGCCTGGAGCAGAGATACCTTTTGGTAAGATCTACCCCCTGGCGGGGCCCGAGCTAAAGGCTTTAAAGGATTACATAGATGAAAATCTAGCCAAGGGCTTCATACGCCCCTCTTCATCTCCTGCAGGTGCACCCATCTTCTTTGTAAAGAAGAAAGATGGATCTCTGAGACCATGCGTAGACTATAGGGAACTCAATAAGGTACTATTAGAAACCGTTATCCATTGCCTTTAATCCCTGAGTTATTGGAGAGAGTGCGACATGCCAAAATTTTTTCTAAACTAGATCTTCGTGGGGCCTATAACTTAGTCCGTATTAGACCTGGGGATGAATGGAAGACTGCATTCAGGTCACGCTATGGACACTTTGAATATCTAGTTATGCCTTTTGGTCTGAGTACCGCCCCAGCCACTTTCCAACACTTGGTGAATGACATCTTCAGGGATCTCCTAGATACATTCGTGGTAATTTATTTGGATGATATTCTAATTTTTTCTAACTCCACAGAGGAACATCATGGACATGTGAGAATGGTCTTGGAACGTCTAAGACAAAATCATCTTTACATCAAACTTGAAAAGTGTGAATTCCATAGGACCGAAATTCAATTTCTGGGGTATGTACTGTCTACACAAGGAATTAGTATGGATGGAAGCAAAACCCAAGCCATCAAGGATTGGCCAAGTCCTAGAAATGTGAAGGAGGTACAGCGCTTCATCGGGTTTGCCAACTTCTATAGACGTTTCATTAGAAATTTCTCTGAGGTAGTGTCACCTATCACTCAACTTACCCGGAAAGAGTCTAGGTTTTCCTGGACTTCCCAAGCCCAGGAAGCATTTTCCCCTCTAAAAGATAAATTTACCACTGCACCTATCCTAGTACATCCCAACCCCAAGCTTGCCTTCATAATAGAGGTGGATGCTTCAGACTGTGCCGTTGGAGCTATACTCTCTCAGAGAACAGGTGAGAAGAATGTCTTGCATCCCTGTGCCTTCTTTTCCCAGCAGTTGTCTTCGGCTGAGAGGAATTACGATGTGGGCAATAGAGAGTTGTTGGCCATTATTGCCGCCTTCAAAGAATGGAGACACCTTCTTCAGGGAGCTGCACAGCAAATAGTCGTCCTGACAGACCATCGTAACCTTGAGTTTATCAGGTCGGCTAAGTGCCTGACTCCTCGCCAGGCTCGCTGGAATCTTTTCTTAAACCAATTTAATTTTATCATCTCTTATAGACCAGGATCGCGCAATGGAAAGGCTGATGCACTCTCTAGGATTTACTCAGCAGAGACACATCCAATTACTCCTCCTAAGACTATTCTTCCTGACTCTAGATTCCTAGGAGTAATTCATAATCAAGACCTACTTAAGGACATCAAGGAAGCATACCATGCGGATTCCTTTTTGGCACAACCCCCAAGGGACGTAAGTCTTGTCTTTAAGAATGGTGTGTGGATTCAGGGACAACGTCTGTATATTCCTGAAACAGTCAGATTAAGAGTATTGCAACTCATTCACGATTCCAAGATAGCTGGGCATAGAGGAATTCTAAAGACACAGGAATTTCTTTCTCGTTTCTTTTGGTGGCCCACTTGCAGGAAGGATGTTTTGAATTATGTCACTTCATGTGAGGTCTGTGCAAGATGCAAAACACCTCGCTCCTCACCAACTGGTCTGTTACAGCCTCTTCCCACCCCGTCCCGCCCGTGGGGATCCATTTCTATGGACTTCATTGTGGAGTTACCAACCTCTCAGGGGAAGAACACCATTCTAGTGGTGGTTGACCGTCTAACAAAGGCAGCTCATTTTATCCCTTGTGTCGGCTTACCCACTGCAAAACAGACATCAGATTTGATGATTAAAGATGTGTTTCGCTTACATGGAGTACCGGATGAGGTTATTTCGGATCGAGGGGTGCAATTCACTTCTAGGTTTTGGCAAAATTTCTGTGCAGCATTGGACATTAAAGTAAACCTTTCTTCTGCTTTTCATCCCCAGACTAATGGACAGACCGAACGAACCAATCAAACCCTGGAGCAGTATCTCCGCTGCTTTATCTGCCACCTACAGGATGATTGGGTGGATCTACTTCCATTAGCTGAGTTCTCGTATAACAACTCTCAGAGTGCCTCCACTAAACAGTCTCCTTTTTACTCTAATCTAGGTTATCATCCTAACATTCTACCACGATTTCCCATAGAAACGCCTTTACCAGCAGTGGCTGAAAGAATCACGTCTTTACAGAAGAATATGGATCTTCTAAAGGAAAATCTGGAATCGGCTCAAGAAAGGTACAAGAAAGCAGCAGATAAATTTCGTAAACCTGCACCAGCTTTCAAGGTAGGAGACTTGGTCTGGCTGTCAACCAGAAATCTTAAGTTAAGAATTCCATCGTCTAAGTTGGGACATAAGTACATTGGACCCTATAAAATCAGTAAAATTATAAGTGCCGTTGCTTGTCGTCTTCAACTGCCCAGAACTTTGAGAATCCACCCTGTCTTTCATGTATCCCTACTAAAGGCTGCGACACCCAATACGTTTCCTGGACGTTCCTCTCCTTGCCCTGACCCAGTGCTAGTCGATGGTCAGGAAGAATTTGTGGTGGAAAGGATTTTAGATTCCAGGTTGTATAGAAATCAGTTACAATATCTGATTAAATGGCAGGGCTACCCAGTGGAGGACAACTCATGGGAACCGGTCAATAACGTTAATGCTCCTCGCTTGCTCCGTCAGTTTCATCAGAGGTACCCACACAAGCCTGGTCTGAGGTCATCCGGAGGTTGTCCTTAAGGGGGGAGTAATGTAAGGTTCTATGTATATATTCCTGAAACTCAGTTTGTTCGTCAGCCATTTTACTTTCTGTCTTGCTGCAGCTATCTTGCCCTCAGTCAAAATGGAGTTTCCAGCTTGCATGTTCCCGCCCTGATTCTCTCCTTTGCTTCTTAAGCAGCCACAGCTGAGCAATCAGTGCTTCAGAATCTAGCCTGCAGTGAACCTGTGACTTGACTCCTGTAAGCCTTGGACCTTGTACTCCAGCTATTCCTACTGAGGAACTCTGAAGCACTTGTGGACTCTGAACCCTGCTCTTTGAAAGACCCACGTTTGCATGGACTTACGGTAACAGAGAAGAAGATCCTGAATCTGTATTGGAGAGTGATTGCTGAGCTTGGATTACTCTGGCCTGCTGTGTCTCCTGTTTCTGTGTCTGCAAACTGTGTGACTATTTCTGCCAACTTGTATGAAGTAATACAGGACTTTTCTATATCAAACCTGTGACTCCTGTGTTTTCATCGCACCCAAGCACAAGACGCTATATGAACTGTACTACATACATTACAGTGTGTGTGTTTTATTTTTATTTCATGCAATAGGATTAATAATTGATAGTTGTCTAATTGACAGCTCTCAATTATTAACCTGGCTTAAGGTCACCTTTCAATTGCAATGTGGCTTTAACCCCATATTAACCCATTCGCCACCGCTACAGGGCAATGGGAATAGACGGGCAAAGTGCCAGAAAGGGCGAATCTAATTATAGATTTGTCTTTTCTGGGGTGTCTGGGGGCAGATGTTAGTAGCCAGGGGGGGCCAAAAATAATGGTCCCTCTCTGGGCTATTATTATCTGCCCCCATTCGCTGGCTTTGTCTGTCTGGTTGCGAAAATAGGGCGGGAGCCCACGCATTTTTTTTAAACAATTTTACACCTCATATATATATATATATATATATATATATATATATATATATATATATATACATGTCATTGAATTTGTGACACATATATATATATTTATATTTATAGTTCATACACTTCTACATAGTATAATAGCCGCTAATTCAATTGCAGGCTTTTGTGAAAATGCAGAACCCGACATGAAATGACACTTGGTGTACATAGGGTTAACCATGTCTTTTCATGTCCTTTACTATCTGATTTGCACAAACAATTACATCAGTCTATGTGTGCAAAATTTCACACCTGTAGGGGTTAATTAAAGGTGTAAATTCGTAGCAAAAAAGTCTGTTTTTTTTACAACGAATTTACACCTTTAATTAACCCCTACAGGTGTGAAATTTTGCACACATAGACTGATGTAATTGTTTGTGCAAATCAGATTGCAAACGACATGAAAAGACATGGTTAACCCTATGTACACCAAGTGTCATTTCATGTCGGGTGCTTCTGTCTTTTCACAGAAGCCGGCTTTACCCGGCAATTGAATCAGAGGATATTTTACTATGTAGAAGTGTATAAACTATACATATATGTATATATATGTCACAATGACATGTATATATATATATGTATTCTATGTGTGTATATTTAGTGTTTACAAGGAAATAAAGGTTTTTTTTAGTTGCGATATTTTGTTCCCATAGACTTACATGGGACTTCCGGTATCGGAATCGGATATCGCCGATATTTAGTGATATCGGCGATACCATTCCGATCCGATATTTTTAGATATCGAGCAGTATCGCTCAACACTAGTCACTGATAGATACCTCTATAGTCCTTCTTATGGTGTCACAACATGATAGGTGGCAGGTAAAAAGATACGTAAGCCGCCAGATATATGTGACAATACTATATGCAAAATTTTTTGTGACTCAAAAAGTGTGTTACTACTGATTAGGCCTTGGGTAAGCTGCAATATCCACCATTACTGGATGCATAGAAATTCTGAGGGAGTATCATGCCCCAGTGTGCCATATGGTGGTATAAATTACCCAGGCATTTGTACTTAGTCCGATGTACTGAATACCCTCTAGGATTCATATAAGGCTATGTGTGTTAGGGTTTGAGTTCCCAATGCTGCACAAGGGGAATCTTGAGCCATTCCCGCTGCGGTCCCCCATCCGTCTCCGGCCGCAGTGGAGCCTGCTCAGCAGAGACGTCGGTCCCAGCGTCTTGCCCATTCCAATACTGTGCAGAGACTTGCTGCTGCCCCTCCTGGATCTTCTATTATAGCCAGTGCTGGAGCAGACGTCTTTAGGACGAAGTCCTGCGTTTCCCCTTCTGAGCATGCCCAGGGTAAGATCTCTCATTGGAGATCAGGGGTCACATGTTCAGGTACTGCAGCAACGCCTATTGGTCCGCCAGGAAGGTCCTGAAGCTACATGTGTTTTGGAACAGTTTCTCATTGGTCCTTTTTCTGGCAGGTCCTGTAGCTGTTACTATAAAAGGGTGGCATGGCTGGGCCGCCATGCGCTAGTATCAAATCTGTTACATGCTTGCGCCAGTGTGGTCATGTATGCATGTGATTAGGTCTGGCTGAAATAAGCCCCGAGAATACCGGCACCTCCGGTGAGGAGATTGTATGCACGTGTTCAGGGCTCGGCTGAAAACGCCATTAGAATACCGGCTACTCCGGTGAAGAGATTGTTGCTTGTGTTCTGACTGCATGACCTCAGACTGCAATCCACTTAGCAGTCATCTGTGTTCCTTGTGAGTCTAACAGGACACAGTCTTTTTCTCAGCGGCTCTGTGACGCAACAGGGTTCGCTTTATAACGCTGGTTCAGCGCCCTAGCATTATACTTTGCGGCTCACTGAAGCTAAGTGAGTTCGTACTTATCGCCATACAGCGCTGTGGCATTCCAATTAGCGGCTCTGGGGATTAACAGAGTTCGCACTAACTGCCACAGCGCGCTACGGCATTTATTTTAGCAACTCTGCGGGATAACAGAGTTCGCTACTTTCGCCATCTTACTAGCAGCGGGCTTCGCCTGCACGGTGGACCCCGGGCTGCGAATGTACCTCTCTAATATATCTATTAGGTGCGTTCCGCAGACCCTAACATAATACTAGCGTCAGGGTCTGGCTAGTAAAATGGCGGACGACCAGCGCCTACGGCAGTTCATCCAGCAGCTGGAGGGTAGGTTGGCAGGTCTCGAGCGCACAACCTCAGCTGTGGATGTGACCGCAGTCGCTGTTCAGGCTACTAGCACAGCGGCAGCCAGTTTGTCTTCCAACACCTCTGCTCCAACCTTGTCCCATCTTCCGCTTCCAGACAAGTTTTCTGGCGACGGCAAACATTGTCGGGGATTCGTGAGTCAGTGCTCTATACAACTCGAGCTTCTGGCCGCACGTTTTCCCACAGAGCGGTCACAAGTGGGTTTCATAGTGTCACTTCTGTGGGGCAGAGCTTTGGAATGGGCAACGCCGCTGTGGGAGCGTGACGATCGTGTGGTGCGGAGTGCTCCTCGGTTTCTGGAGGCTCTTAGAAAGGTCTTTTTAGGCCCTCAGGTCACCCACGATTCAGCGCTCCAACTGCTGGCAATGTCACAGGGTTTGTCAAGATCCCGTCTGGGTTGGAGCCGATGTTACTGCAAACACTAGGGAAGCAGAGGCAGGTAGCGTAGTCAGGTGGCAGCCGGAGGTCGGTACACAGGAAAGGCAGTTCGGTAACAGAGGAGCAGGCAGATAACGTAGTCAGGTGGCAGCCGGAGGTCGGTACACAGGAAAGGCAGTTCGGTAACAGAGGAGCAGGCAGATAACGTAGTCAGGTGGCAGCCGGAGGTCGGTACACAGGAGAGCAGTGTTTGTAGCAATGGATCGGGCGGAGAGCGTAGTCAGAAGGCAGGCCGAGGTTGGTTCACAGGAGAGCAGTGTTTGTAGCAATGGATCAGGCGGAGAGCGTAGTCAGAAGGCAGGCCGAGGTCGGTTCACAGGAGAGCAGTGTTTGTAGCAATGGATCAGCAGGAAA
This sequence comes from Oophaga sylvatica, assembly GCA_033576555.1. NCBI lineage: Eukaryota > Metazoa > Chordata > Amphibia > Anura > Dendrobatidae > Oophaga > Oophaga sylvatica. The sequence goes on from JARQOD010000010.1 coordinate 1,834,575, forward strand.
CGCTTGACTAAAGGCTTGGAGCTCAATAATCTCGCAATGACACACCCACAGGGCCAGGTTTATATAGGGTGTGTAATTGGCAATCAGAGGCCCAATCAAGAGAGCACTAGGTGTAGCCAATCAGGAAGAACAGTCAATGGTATCTGGGTTCAGCAAGGAACTTTGCAGCCAGCAGAATAGCTCAGATGGTAGAGCTGCTGGCCAGTGGACAAGAGGTAATGGGTTCGACTCCTGACAGTACTCCCCTCCTTCCAGGATGGCCTCTGGACATCTCAGGAGCTGGCTTATCCGGGTACCTCTGATGAAAGGCTCTTGTTAGTCTAGGAGCATGGACGTTGTCCCTTGGTTCCCATGAATTTTCCTCTGGTCCGTAACCCTTCCACTGCGCTAGATACTGCAGTTTACCTCTGAATTTTCGGGAGTCCAGAATCTTATCCACAATGTATTCTTCTTCACCACGGATCCTTTCTGGTGGAGGAGGTGGCTGAATTCTTCCTGGAAACGGGTTTTCACAGAAGGGTTTGAGCAAGGATATGTGAAACACTGGATGAATCTTTAGATTGTTGGGAAGTTTTAAACGAAAAGCAACATGGTTAATTTTTGCAGAAATTTGAAAGGGTCCAATGAATTTCTGACCCAATTTGGAGGATGGCACATGTGTCTTAAGGTTTTTAGTGGACAGCCAAACTTTGTCTCCAACCTGAAGAGCAGGGGGCACTCGCGGATGTTTATCTGCTGCTTCCTTATATACTTCCTGGGTCTTGAGTAATATCTCTGATAATTCCTTCTGGGATTCCTGTAATTTTGCAAGCCTGTCATTTACAGCAGGAATGGGAGTGTTCACTGGCAGATTAGGGATAAATACTGGATGTACTCCATAATTAGCAAAAAATGGGGTTTGAGATGTAGCGCTATGTATGGAGTTGTTGTAGGCAAACTCTGCTGTTGGTAAATAGTCCACCCAGTCATCCTGAAGATAGGAAATGAAGCAACGGAGGTATTGCTCCAAAGTCTGGTTCGTTCTCTCCGTCTGGCCATTGGACTGAGGATGGAAAGCGGTAGAAAGATTCACCGTGACTCCCAAGGCTGTACAGAAACTCTTCCAAAATTTTGACGTAAACTGAACGCCTCTGTCAGACACCATGCTGTCAGGAATTCCATGTAACCTGAATACCTCTTTGATTATCAGTTCTGCAGTTTTTTCAGCAGTAGGAATTCCTTCAGTTGGAATAAAGTGGGCCATTTTTGTGAGTCGGTCCACTATGACAAGGATGACGGTCATCTGTTTGGAAGGGGGTAGTTCCACAATAAAATCAATGGAAATAGATCCCCAAGGCCTGGATGGAACTGGAAGTGGTTGCAAGAGTCCTAGAGGAGACGATCGTGGGGTCTTGTTTCGTGCGCATGTTAAACAGGTTGAAACATATTTCCTCACGTCCTTCCTACAAGTAGGCCACCAAAAGAAACAAAGTAGTAAGTCTTGTGTTTTTGCAACTCCAGGATGTCCTGCCAGTTTAGAATCATGGACACTTTTGAGGACTTCAAGGCGAGAAGATTCAGGTACATATATTTTGTGTTTCTGCATCCAAAACCCCTCTTTGAATGAAAGATCGACGTCTTCCGAAGGATGGTTAAGGAAAGAGTCCTCTTGATATCCATCTTTAATTCCTCTAGAGTGCAATATTCCCAAAAAATTTTTAGGGCCTAGAATTGTATCGTCATTACTAGACCTCTCCTGAGGTTCCGAACACATCCTGGACAGGGCGTCAGCCTTGCCATTTCTTGAACCAGGCCGGTAAGAAATTATAAAATTGAATCTTGAGAAAAATAAGGCCCATCGTGCTTGTCTTGCAGACAATCTTTTTGCTGTACGGAGGAATTCAAGATTCTTGTGGTCCGTGAGGACAGTCACAGGGTGATTGGCACCTTCCAAAAGATGTCTCCATTCGGAGAAGGCAACTTTAATGGCTAACAGTTCTTTATTACCGATGTCGTAGTTCTTTTCTGCAGATGACATGGTGTGGGAAAGAAACGCACATGGGTGAAGTTGCATTTTGTCCCCAACTCGCTGAGACAGAATGGCTCCCACTGCAGAGTCCGAGGCGTCCACTTCGACAGTAAATGGCAATTCAGGATTTGGGTGTACTAACAATGGAGCAGACGTAAAAAGAGTTTTCAATTTGTCAAAAGCCTCCTGTGCCTCCGGAGACCAGAAAAATGCTTTGGTCTTTTTTGTTAGTGTAGTAATTGGTAGTATGATCCGTGAAAAGTTCTTTATAAATTTTCGGTAAAAATTTGCAAATCCTATGAAACGCTGGACGTCTTTTAAATTTCTTGGAACAGGCCAGTCCACTACAGCATTGATTTTGCCGGGATCCATGCTCAGACCTTCTGGGGAGATGATATATCCCAGAAATTGGATACTGGTTTGTTCAAACTCACATTTTTCAAGTTTAATGTAAAGATGGTTCTCCTGTAGTCGTTCCAAGACTAACTGGACGTGCCTGCGATGCTCTTCCAAGGTGTCTGAAAATATAAGAATGTCATCGAGATAAGCCACAACGAATTGGTCCAAGAAATCTCGAAATACATCATTAATAAAATGTTGAAAGGTGGCTGGGGCATTGCTAAGACCAAAGGTCATAACCAGAGATTCAAAATGTCCATATCTCGTTCTGAAGGCGGTCTTCCACTCATCTCCTGGGCGAATCCGTATGAGGTTGTAAGCCCCTCTAAGATCCAGCTTCGTAAAGATTTTCGCAGAACGGAGTCTCTCAAATAGTTCAGGAATCAAGGGTAGCGGGTAGCGATTCTTGACAGTGATATTATTCATCTCTCTGTAGTCAATACATGGCCGCAGAGTGGAGTCTTTCTTTTCAACAAAGAACAGGGGTGCCCCAGCTGGAGATGTGGAAGGTCGAATAAAGCCTTTCTCTAAATTTTCATCCAGGAACTTTCTTAATACCTTCAATTCAGGTTCGGAAAGATTGTAAATCCGTCCAAATGGAATGGTTGCTCCTGGCAGCAATTCAATGGGACAGTCGTAAGGACGGTGAGGAGGTAATTGATCTGCTTTCTTCTTACTGCAGACATCAGAGAACTGCTGATATTGAGGTGGTAGTTTCTCTTCCTTCTCATGGAAATCTCAGAGATTTGGACTTGTTGGAGAACAGGGGGTTCCTTATGACAATTATTCTTACAGTAGTCAGATGGAAAGGTGATGGTCCTTGATGCCCAGTTGATAGAAGGGTTATGGACTGAAAACCAGGGGATCCCTAGAATAACCGGAAATTTCGGAGATGAAATAAGGTGGAAACTGACAGCTTCATGATGATCTGGTTCGATACAAATCTCCAGTTCGATTGTCTCATGCGTGACAGGTCCAGAAGACAAGGGTGATCCATCCACAGTTTCCATTTCAATTGGTGTGGATTTGGTCCTACTGGAAATATTATTATCACGTGTAAATTTTAAGTCCATAAAATTTCCTCCTGCTCCCGAATCCAACAGGGCAGAGCATTGTATTTTTGGGTGCCCATTACAACCTGAATGGGGATTACAAAATGAGATGATGTAGTATGTATTTTGTCTATTTCTGGCGTTACTGATGAGATAGTCTGCAAGATGGAATCCGACTGCTGAGAAAGGTCCATATTGCTGGCAGACCTGATGTTGGTAATGGCTATAGTCCTTTTGTTAGGACAGTTGATGGCATAGTGTCCAGGGTCCCCACAATAGAGGCAGAGATGTTCTGCACGTCGCCTCTCCTTCTCCTGTGCAGAGAGTGGTCTTCGGATGACGTCGATCTGCATCGGTTCAGACACGCCTTGCGTCTTTTCTTGGTGGTCCGATGCTGTAAATGAGAAGCCAGGGCTATTCCCAAGTGCTCGCAGTCTCTCCTTTCTCCTTTCAGTAAGTCTCTGGTCAATCCGGATACATAGTTGAATAAAGTCCTCCAACTGGTTCAGGGGTCTCAACCCTGGCAAGCTCGTCTTTCACTGGTTCTGATAACCCTCGTCGAAATTGACTTCTCTGGGCCGCTGGATTCCAGATGGTGTCGGCCACCCAGCGACGGAACTCCGATGTATATTCGGCAACAGAGCGACGTCCTTGGCGCAAATTATGTAATTTGGTTTCTGCTGTGGCACAGCGGTTTGGGTCATCAAAACTTGATTCATAGCTGCGATGAAAGCTTCCAGGTCATTAAGGAGGGCATAGTCCTTTTCTACATAAGGTGAAGCCCAAGCAAGAGCTTCATCCGTCAGGAGATTTATCATGAAAAAAACTTTCTTCCTCTCACTGGTAAAGGGAGCAGGTTGCATCTGGAAGTATATGCGGCAATTGAGGAATCCTCGGTACTGCTTGCGATCCCCACTGAACTTTGCAGGCAGCGGCAGCCGCGCGTTTGATTCGGACCCTGAATTGCGTACGTCCAGAAGTTGTTTTTGTAGCTCAATTACTTCCTGTTGTATCGCCGTGAAATCAGTTTGTAACTTAGCATATTTTCCTTGAGAGTCAGTACAAAAACTTTGAAGCTCCGTAACTTGCCGCCTCAGGGTGTTCACAGCGGACTCCATTTTGGCGCAAGATTATTCTGTCAAGATCCCGTCTGGGTTGGAGCCGATGTTACTGCAAACACTAGGGGAAGCAGAGGCAGGTAGCGTAGTCAGGTGGCAGCCGGAGGTCGGTACACAGGAAAGGCAGTTCGGTAACAGAGGAGCAGGCAGATAACGTAGTCAGGTGGCAGCCGGAGGTCGGTACACAGGAGAGCAGTGTTTGTAGCAATGGATCAGGCGGAGAGCGTAGTCAGAAGGCAGGCCGAGGTTGGTTCACAGGAGAGCAGTGTTTGTAGCAATGGATCAGCAGGAAACGCTTGACTAAAGGCTTGGAGCTCAATAATCTCGCAATGACACACCCACAGGGCCAGGTTTATATAGGGTGTGTAATTGGCAATCAGAGGCCCAATCAAGAGAGCACTAGGTGTAGCCAATCAGGAAGAACAGTCAATGGTATCTGGGTTCAGCAAGGAACTTTGCAGCCAGCAGAATAGCTCAGATGGTAGAGCTGCTGGCAAGTGGACAAGAGGTACTGGGTTCGACTCCTGACAGGGTTTGAGCTTGGTCAGTCAGTTTTCAGTCCAATTTTGAACTCTGGCCTCCGAGTTAGAGTGGCTGGATAAGGTCCTTATACCGGTATACTGGAGAGGTCTGGCGGACCATGTAAAGGACGCCTTGGCCACCAGGGAGATTCCTACCTCACTGGAGAAGCTTATCTCCATATCTACCTTCGCTTTCACGAGCGGAGGTTGGAGCGGGCCCAGTGTAGACGGAGGTTTCGGCTAGCTCCCACCTTTGCCAAACCTCTAGAATCTCCCATTCAGGCGCCCGACTCCCCGGAGGTCATTCGAACGGGACCTAAGTCTCGGCCCGTGGTTTGTAACAATTGTCAGCAGTTAGGACATTATGCCAATAGATGTCCCCAGCGATCGGGAACATGATTGCGTCTAGTGACCATGGGAGGAGGTTCACTATAGTCAGCAGCGTTCGCCTCCAAGCTGTCCTTAAAAGAGACAATCTCTTTTGGTCCATCCACTCTAACAGTTGAGCTTTGTGTGGATTCTGGAGCAGAGGGGAACTTTATGTCCTCTGCTTTTGCTCTCCGCCACACAATACCTCAGGTGATGCTCGCCAAACCGGTGACTGTTCGAGTGGTGAATGGCTCCATACTGCCCTCACAGATCACACATCAGACAATCCCTCTCACATTAGCTATGTCTCCTTCCTATCAGAAGATTATTTCTTTCCTTGTCCTTCCTGAGGGTATAGATGAGGCTCTGCTGGGAGTACCCTGGCTTCGTCTTCACTCCCCACATATTGAGTGGTCCTCTGGGAAGATACGGGGTTGGAGTGAGTCTTGTAGAGGTAGAGGTGTGAGGGAGTGTGTTCAGGTTGCTACTACAGGGATACCCGCAGATCTCACTTCCCTGCCAAAGTGCTATTGGTCCTATGTAGACGTGTTCTCCAAAAAGGCTGCGGAGACGCTTCTGCCTCACCGCCCCTATGACTGTCCTATTGACCTCTTGCCTGGAGCAGAACCTCCCCGGAAAAGGGTCTATCCTCTCTCTCTCCCGGAGACGGAGGCTATGTCACAATATATTCAGGAAAATCTGGCAAGAGGGTTCATTAGGAAGTCAGTGTCACCTGCTGGGGCAGGGTTCTTCTTTGTACAAAAGAAGAACGGAGAATTACGTCCCTGCATAGATTACAGGGGTCTTAACGCCATTACCGTTAAGAATAAATACCTGCTGCGTTTAATTTCTGAGCTCTTTGATAGGCTCCGGGGAGCAAGGGTATTTACCAAATTAGATCTGCAGGGTGCTTACAACCTGATTCACATCCGCGAGGGGGAAAAGTGGAAGACGGCTTTTAATACCAGGGATGGGCACTATGAATATCTGATGATGCCCTTCGGGCTCTGTAATGCCCCAGCCGTTTTCCAAGACTTTGTCAATGACATCTTCCGGGATATGCTTTCCACCTCGGTCGTGGTCTATCTGGATGATATTCTCATCTTCTCTCCAGATATTGACTCCCACCGGAAAGATGTCTGCAGAGTCTTCGACCTCTTGCGGGCAAATTCCCTTTATGCAAAGTTGGAGAAATGCGTGTTTGAGCAGGAGTCTTTACCATTCCTGGGCTATATCATCTCCGCCCAGGGATTGGCTATGGATCCTGCCAAATTACAGGCTGTGATGGACTGGCAAGAACCCCATTCCCTTAAAGCGGTGCAGCGCTGTATGGGGTTCATTAATTATTATCTCCAGTTCATTCCCCATTTCTCAACTTTGGTAGCTCCCTTGGTAGCCCTCACCAAGAAGGGAGCAAATCCCAAATTGTGGTCCCAAGAAGTCTCCAAGGCTTTCACCTCAATTAAGTCTCATTTTGCTAGCGCTCCCGTCCTACATCGCCCTGATGTTGATAAGCCATTTATATTGGAGGTGGATGCCTTATCCGTTGGTGCTGGAGCAGTCCTCTTTCAAAAGGATGCTCAAGGTTGGAAGCATCCTTGCTTCTTCTTCTCCAAGACCTTCACACCAGCGGAGAGGAATTATTCCATCGGGGACAGGGAGTTCCTAGCAATGAAGTTGGCTTTCTCTGAGTGGAGACATCTGTTGGAGGGGGCTCGCTTTCCCTTCCAAGTCTTCACCGACCACAAGAATTTGGTATATCTTCAGACAGCCCAGCGGCTTAATTCTCGCCAGGCCAGATGGTCCTTGTTCTTCTCATGGTTTCACTTCACCCTACATTTTCTCTCGGGAGAGAAGAACATCCGTGCCGACGCTCTCTCTCGCTCTGTGGTGTCCTCTGAGGAGGAGGAGCCTTGGCTTATTGTCCCCACAGAGAGCCTGAGAACAGTGGCCCCGGTTTCGCTAGAGTCTGTGCCCCCGGGCAAGACTTTTGTGCCTACCAATTTGCGACCGGAGGTACTCTCTTGGGCACATTCGTCCAGGGTGGGTGGACACTTTGGGGCAAAGAGGACATCTGAGTTGCTGACGAGGACATACTGGTGGCCGCATATGGTCCGTGACGTTGGGGACTATGTTCTCCTGCGCCAAGAATAAGTCTCCCCGACAACGGCCAGCTGGGTTACTTTACCCTTTGCCGGTGGCAGACAGACCCAGGAGATGATTGGGATGAACTTTGTGGTGGGCTTACCCAAGTTTCGGGGTTGCACCATCATTTGGGTAATCACCGACCATTTTTCCAAATTGGTACACCTGGTGCCGCTACCACGGTTACCTTCTGCACGGGCTCTGGCAGCGTTGTTCGTTAGGCACATCTTCCGTCTACACGGCATGCAGGACAAAATTGTCAGTGACCAAGGTCCCAGTGTAAGGGTTCGAGTTCCCGCTGCTGCACAAGGGGAGTCCTGCTGTGGTCCCCCATTCATCTCCGGTCGCAGTGGAGCCTGCTCAGCAGAGACGTCTGTCCCAGCGTCTTGCCCATTCCAGTACTGTGCAGAGACTTGCTGCTGCCTCTCCTGGATCTGCTATTATAGCCAGTGCTGGAGCAGACGTCTTTGGGACGAAGTCCTGCGATTCCCCTTCTGAGCATGCCTAGGGTAAGATCTCTCATTGGAGATCAGGGGTCACATGTTCAGGTACTGCAGCAGCTCCTATTGGTCAGCCAGGAAGGTCCTGAAACTACATGTGTTTGGAACAGTTTCTCATTGGTCCTTGTTTCTGGCAGGTCCTGTAGCTGTTGCTATAAAAGAGTGGCATGGCTGGGCCGCCATGCGCTAATATCAATCATATGCTTAGCGCCAGTGTGGTCATGCGTGTGTGTGGTTAGGGCGGCTGAAATAAGCCCCTAGAATACCGACTTAATTGGTGAGGAGTTTGGTATGCTAGCTGGTCAGGGTCGGTGTCCTAGATGCCCTAGATTGCCGGCATAACCGGTGAGGAGTTTGATTGCCGTATTCAGGGCCTGGCGTTCAGACGCCATAGATTGCGGGTGACTCCCGCGAGGACATTAGCGCATGATCACGTTCTATGTTCGCTTAGCAGTCAACTGTGTATCTGGGTGCCTGACAGGACACAGAAGTTTGTCTCAGCGGCTCTGTGACGTAACAGGGTTCGCTTTCAACGCTAGACAGCGCCCTAGCGTGTTTATTTTGCGACTCAGTGGTGTTAAGTGAGTTCGCACACATCGCCATATAGCGCTGCGGCACTCCTTCTAGCGGCTCTGTGGAATAACAGAGTTCGCACATATTGCCACAGCGCGTTACGGCGTTTATTTTGGGGATTCTGCGGGATAACAGAGTTCGCTTCTTGCGCCATTTTACTAGCAGCAGGCTCCGCCTGCACGGTGGACCCCGGGCTGCGAACGCACCTCTCCACATCTTATATTTGGTGCGTTCTGCAGACCCTAACACCCAGTTTGCGTCTCGGTTCTGGAGAGAGCTTTGTCGTCTACTCAGTATTGAGCTAAATCTCTCTTCAGCGTATCATCCCGAGACGAATGGGTTGGTAGAGAGGGCCAACCAGACCTTGGTCACCTATCTACAACATTTTGTCTCAGCCAGGCAGGATGACTGGGCATCCTTGCTACCGTGGGCTGAGTTTGCACTAAACAATGCTTTGGCTGACTCCACCGGACAGACTCCATTCCTCCTAAACTACGGTCAGCATCCGCGGGTTCCGGTGCCCATGCCGTGTCTTCCGCCGTCATTCCGGTACTGTGCAGAGACTTGCTGCTGCCCCTCCTGGATCTTCTATTATAGCCAGTGCTGGAGCAGACGTCTTTAGGACGAAGTCCTGCGTTTCCCCTTCTGAGCATGCCCAGGGTAAGATCTCTCATTGGAGATCAGGGGTCACATGTTCAGGTACTGCAGCAGCGCCTATTGGTCCGCCAGGAAGGTCCT
>JARQOD010000010.1:1844097-1859675 GCA_033576555.1 Oophaga sylvatica
TCAAAAATGGATCTTTTGGGCAATTAATTGTTAAAACCCATGTACGGGGATGAGAGGATGATCCTTTTTGTCCTCCGAGTGTCGTGGGGTGAGCTGGACTTGAGAGCTGGCTTGGGGGGAAAACTAGTGGGGACATGGGGCGGATGGGGGGGTTGGTGATGGTGGTGGTGGTGGTGAGGCTGATTCAGTCTTTGGTTGCAAAAACATTGTGTTTTCCCTGATTTGTTTTGGGCCTTGCCACACCTCAAATTTCTTACTGGTGGGGGCTAACCGTGGGCTTACAGTGGGGAACTATGGGCATTGCTGGCTACTTCAGTTGGAGCAGGTGAAGGGCTATGAGGTTTTGTAGTCGTTCGGCTTGAAAGTGCATAGTGTTTAAAAAGTCTAACATGCAACTGGTATTCAAATTTCTGATTTTTTTTCCCTGGGCTAAGGTCCTTCCGCACTTCTTACAGATGCCTTTCCTATAAAATGGTTTGGGGTCAAAAGTCCCACACTGCACCTTCCACAGGGTAAATTTCGGGCTTGCCGTGTGCAAAATTTGACGTCGGGCCCAAAGTTCCTGAACTTTATTTTTTTTTTTTAAAAGTTTTTGGATCCCAGACAACCGCAGCTGCGAGTCGATCCCTGCTGCGGATCCTCCCTCTTTGAGGCTTTGCCACGGCACCCTTTTTCCCCCCAAAATGGATGCCAAACCCGGGTCAAAAAAGGGGTATCCATCCCCCCTCTTCGTTTTTCATCTGCACCTTCCACTGGTTCCCGTGAAAGGTGGTATAGTAGTGGGAATAGCCCCTGATTTTCATCAGGGTAGTTTGGCTCCGTAACAGCGAGGGCAATGTATGCTCGGGGAAATGTACCAGCAAAATCTATAGCGGGTGTGATCATGCACTGCATGTCGATTCATTTGGGACGGGGAATTCAGGTTTTGACTTATAACCCAGGCAGGTATGTGAAAGAGCTCCATGGAGTAATCTGAAGTGTGGCCTGCCGCATCCTTCATTTTTGGTGGGGGTGAAGGACACAAGGAAAGGTGTTGTTCCTGACCAAGAGCTTGCACTGATGACTCAGTGCTTGCATTTTTTGAAACTTCAGAAGAGGAGGCGATAGAGCTGGAGGCTGTTTCGGCAATGTAAGCCAAAACCTGTTCCTGATGCTCCGGCTTTAAAAGCGGTTTACCTACTCCCAGAAAAGGGAGCCTTCCAGCTTTCTGGAGCCAAATGATGACGCAGGCTCAACACCTCCTGCCTTACGTGCTATTGTGCTTTTGGCACTACCAGCAGATGCACCACCACCACCTTCAGTACCAGCTGGCCCCCCCGCCCATGTCCACGGCCTTTTCCACCATACTTCCTCATGTTTGGGAAAATGTACCACAGACAGACGCTCACTCAGTATGGATTCTAACAGAATATAAAAAGCAGAAAAACTGTACTGTATCAGAAGATACCAGGTGTATATAGTATAGGGTAAACTTTAAATCTCCGTATATACTTCCGGAGTCTCACCCAAACGCTCACTCAGTATGGATCAGACCAGAACATAAAAAGCAGAAAAAGGGTACTGTATCAGAAGCGTACAGCTGTATACAGTGTAGGGGTAATTGTAAATCTCCGTATATATTTCCGGAGTCACACACAGACGCTCTCTCAGTATGGATTTGACCGTAATACAAAAGGCAGAAAAACGGTACTGTATCAGAAAATACCAGCTGTATACGGTGAAGGGGAAAATTGAAATCTCCGTATATATTTCCGAAGTCACACACAGATAGTCAGCATGTATTTGTACGCGATACCAGCCAGTACACGGTGTGTGTGAGGAGCGTACAGCTCTATACAGTGTGGGAAAAAAATTAACGCTCAGTAACTGTGCAGAAAAAAAGAATAAAAGTATTAGTGCTGTGTAAAAAGCAGTCTGCACAGCAGTGTACACACAGCAATACAGCTAGCAGGCAGCCTAATAACCAGCGCTGCTGCACACAAGAAAATCCTCCCCTGTCACTGGCAGGCAGCCTAATAACCAGCGCTGCTGCACACAAGAAAATCCTCACCTGTCACTGCACACTAACTGTAAAGCACAATTGCTATCAGCACAAGCACATAAGAACTTCTGTTTCCAGCCCTAACTCTCTCCCTACTGATAAACCGCGTCAGCAACCTTTCCCTACTGTTCAGATCGGCAGAAGTAAAATGGCGGTCAGCGGTCAGGGCTTTAATAGACACTATGACGCCCCCCAAAACAAGCCAATCACTGCAATGCCCTTCTCTAAGATGGTGGTGGAAGCTGCCCATGTCATCTCGTTGCCCAAAGTGTACGTCCTTGCTCATTGGCTGAAGAAAGGCTCCTGCAAGCATTATGGGAAAACCGACCTTGGTGCTCGGATCGACAACCACATGGCCGACTTCAAGCTATGGTCGGGTTTCACTCGGCGAAACCCAACTTTGGCGAAAGTCAGCGACATATGAATCTGACCGACCTGTTTCACTCAACTCTAATCTATACGAGTCGCCAAGGAGATTAGATTCTCCAAAGAAGTAGGTGTGTCCCTTCCTGCCAGTTCATCCGTAATTCGAGCCGATAGCCCTCGCCAAAACGCTCCCACCAGGGCCTCATTGTTCCACACCAGCTAGAAGGACAAAGTGCAGAACCGGATGGCATATTGTCCTACAGAAAGGGTACCTTGGTGGAGGTTGAAAAGTGACTCAGTAGTGGATGCCAAATGGCCAGGCTCATCAAACACCCTGCGAAAGGTATCCAAAAAAGTTTGGATACTAGAAACAACAGGGTCATCCCATTCCCACAAGGGGTTTACCAAAGCTAAAGCCTCCCCCTCGAGATGAGACATAATAAACGCCACTATGGCACGATCAGTAGGGTACTGCTGCGGCAACAGCTCAAAATGAAGACGACACTGATTCAAGAACCCTCTACACAATTTGGGATTCCCGCTAAACCTGGGAGGCTTTCCTAAACGTGGCGGGGGTGAGGAGCAGTGTCTCGAGGCAGAGAGGCAGCAGCGGACGACTGGAGGGAGAGCAGTCGGTCGTCCACAGAAGCCATGTATCTGAGGATGTGAGCCTGGTTGTCCCGCTTCTGAGCGAGCTCCTGTTGGAGACCGACCAACAGCGAGGCGTTTCCTGGATCAGAAGTCTGCAGAGCGGACAGCCGGGTGTCCATGGATTTCATAAACATCATAATACGGGTCTGGTTCTCTTGTAAAAAGAGCAACGCCTTTTGATTTGCGGCCGAGGCACCAGCGGAGTACAGGGCCTGATTGTACTGTGACTGTGAGGACTTGTGCTCAGATCCATGATGGTCAGGTACCTGGCCCCGGCCAGCTGGTCGAGCAGGTCATCGATGCTCGGCATTGGGTACGCATAGGTGACCGTCACAGCGTTGAGCCCCCGGTAGTCCACGCAGAACCGCGTAGTTCGCTGTTGGACGCTTGGATCACCCCCAGCTTCAGCATCTCGTCTATCTCTTGGTGCATTTGCTGCTGCACCTCAAGAGAGACCCGATATGCTGAACACCGGATCGGGGGGTAATTGCCGGTGTCCACATCATGGACGGCTGTTTCAGTCCTTCCGGGCAGGCTGCTGAACAGCTCCCGAAAGGGGTGTAGGGTGACCTCCAGCTGTGAACGTTAATCCTCCGAGAGCTGGTGGCCAACCCCCACATCCTCGATGGATCCACCCGCCTTGGCTTGGGTGAGCAGATCCAGGAGGGTTTCTGCCTCTTCTTCCTTGGGAAGGTTGCACACTGGGTGGGCATAAGCCTCCTGCTTATGATGGGCCTTCATCATGTTCACATGGAAGGCCTTCCTCCTTCCACGGGCGTGGTCCAGGGTGACCAGATAGGTGACGGCGTTGAGCTGCTGGTGCACGAGATATGGACCCTCCCAGGCCGCCTGAAGCTTGTTTTGAGGTATGGGGACCAGTACCATACCTTTTGACCCACCTGGTAGGTCTGCTCACAAACATTTTGGTCGTACCACCGCTTCTGGTCAGCCTGGGCTTGGGCCATATTGTCATGCACCAGCCGTGTCAAGGCCATCATTCGGTCCCGGATGCGCACGACATACTCAATGACCGACACTCCAGGGGTGGATAAATCCCCTTCCCATGCTTCCTTCACCAGAGCAAGGGGCCCCCGTACACGTCACCCGTACAGGAGCTCAAAGGGGGAGAACCCCGTTGAGGCCTGTGGGACCTCCCGGTAGGCAAACAGCAGGTGTGGGAGATACAGTCTCTCCCGTGGGAGTCGACCAACATCTTCAGCATCTGCTTTAAGGTGCCATTGAACCGCTCACACAGGCCATTGATTAGGCCAGATGTTGCACCTGTATCTGCTTACAGAGAGACTCCATCAGCTGCGACATGAACTGGGTCCCTCGGTCAGTGAGCATTTCCTGGGGAGACCCCACTCTGGAGAAAATCTCCAGTAAGGCAGTGGCCACTTTGTCAGCCCGAATGGACGACAAAGCTACCGCCTCCGGGTACCGGGTGGCATAGTCCACTACCGTTAGTATGAAGCATTTCCCGGAGCGGCTGGGAGTGGACAGAAGTCCAATGAGATCCACAGCCACCCTCGAGAAAGGCTCTTCGATGATGGGCAGAGTTACCAGTGGGGCTTTGGGGGGGTCAGGTACCTTGCCCACTGATCCAGGGCCAGATGATGTTGGAGGCAGGTTCTCTCAAAGGCCAGCAGAAAGGAATCCAGGTCTCCATACTTTTCAAGCAAGGAAAAGTCCTCCGCCCGGACCTTGGAAGCCTTGGTCTCCGGTGGGGCTGGAGCGCCCAGCGGGAGCCCATGCTGAGCCATCTCCAGTCGGTGTCGGCGCTCCGCAGCCTCATGGCGTTCTGCAGCCTGCAGCACATGTTCTGTATGATCGCGCTCCGCTGCTTTCTCTGCCGCCGCTTGCTCACGCTCTGCTGCTTTCTCTGCCGCCACCAAGAGTCTGTCATGGGCGGCGTCATTACCAGCCTCGAGCTGTGCCATAGCCGCTTGGAAAAGGGACTCCGATCTGGACAGGCTGGGATGGGCAGGGGGTGGACAGTCTACTGCGGGTCTGAGCACGGGGGTCTGGCTCCCTGGGGAGCCCGGGCTGAGCTCCCCCTCGCCTTCATCGGTATCGACCTGCTCATAGATCATAGCATTGGCTTCCCCCTTTGCCTTACTCCTGGTGCCTTCCGCCATCTTGGAAACCTCTGGTTACTGACACAGCTGCACCCCTGACCTTGCACACAACTTATTATATTTACACTCTGACCGTCTAGTGCTGGGCTGACCTTAAGACCCCAGCAGTGAAAGTTACCGCTGGTAGTCTTTAGTGTCTGGGAGGAGGGGTCCCACGCACACTATTACTCTGATCCCACTGCTGCCACCAATGTGAAGGAAACCCGGTTCCTCCCACGTCACAAATGTGACGTAACTACACAGTCACAGCTCTCCGGCGCCCCCTTTGTCTCTCAGGTCAGTAAGGGAACTGCACCTAGAGCAAATGGCCGCCGGGGAGGATGTACTGTTACCCACTGGGTATTCTAACATTCGTGATCAGAGTAAAAGCATCAGCCCAAAATTAATTTTATGGTTTAATTGCCTTAAGAGCGCACTAGATAATTACAGAAATATACAGTAAGCTATACAACGGAATTAAAGTGGATTTGCAGAGTAAAATATTACAATAAGGTACATGGCTTAGAGGTATTAGCTAAAGGTCAATATTACCAGGCTGTAGGTTGCATGTGGACGCCGGGAGCTCTGCGATCCACAGGTAAGAATCTTAGTTGCCGGACACTCCCCAAAACGTGTGCCGTTGCTCCCTTGGCAGATCTGTCCCCTGTTCCTTCTTAGTTCATCATCGTCTTGTTCTTCTGTGGGAATAGCGAGAGTCTGCCATCCGCTCACAGTTATTAAACCTGCTAGGTCCCTCCCCTCGGTGTCAGAGGGTGGGCTAATAATCACCACCCTTCAGCTCCCTGCAGAATTTATTCCCAATATCTAAGAAAGGAGTTACCTTTCTCCAGAATGATTGGATCAGGACACGAGAGGTACTAGTGAATGCGGTTTGTTTTGCCTGTCGCGTGGAGATCAAACATGGCCCGATTGGCCCTCCACCACGACATCTCTATATCTCATTTCCCTGAGCCATCACCGACTCGGGAGTCGCACTGTCAGATGCCCGAGGTCCGCAGGATCACGCGGATATTTTTTATGAGTCTGTACCTCGAAAGATGTGCTCATAATTCATAATCCTAGAATGGAGTCGTAGTGGCTGGGAGAGACAATGGATGTGTTTTCTGTGTCTAGCTGACAGGTATAATCTAATTGAAGCCCCCAGGCATCTCCAGGCCCCATGCTGGCGTAGCTCTGTACTAAAGCTTTGAAGTCCTGCTTTGAGCCTGATCTACTTAGCATACTAAAGACCTTGCTATTCTCAGTGGAGACTAAACCCTGTTGTCTTCAGTATGCCTACAGGCCATGGGGGTTAGGAGCAGTTAGCTGCCTGTGGCTCTGTGAACTGACAAAATGGCAGCTGGGACAGGTCAGCTCAGACATGAGGCGAGCATGAGGCCCCATATCCAAGATGGTGGCTGTTCCTTCATCACAGGAGGGTCTGAAAAAATTTTCCCAGGACTTTGCCATTGTTCTCCTGCCTGACCTGGATTGTACTTCTGGCTCTCACGCTTGGACTCCTTGGCTGTACAACAAACTCTGACGTCTGCTGCCAGCGTTCTCACATGGGAATTTTTTGACCAATTCCGATACAAGGGCCCTATGGCAATGCACCATTTTTAGACCCGTGTCTGACTCTGGAATAAGAGATTGAAAATTTTCCTTGTAGCGTGGGTCTAAAAGTGTCACCAACCAGTAATGAGTGTCACCAAAAACTGTTCTAATGCGAGGGTCACGGCAAACGCAGCGCAACATAAAGTCAGCCATGTGTGCCAGACTACTAACAAGCATGCCTTCCATGTCCTCACCAACAGTACGACTGACCATGGTGTCCTCCTCCTCATACTCCTCCTCCCTGTCCTCAGGCCATCCCTGGTGAACAGACGGTATGACAGCTGTGCTTGTAGTACCGTCTACAGCGCATGAAAGTAGCTCCTGTTCTTCCTCCTCCTCTTCACTGTCTACCAATCCACCTTGCGACGACATGAGGCTGGGCTGAGTGTAATCACCCGGTATGTTTCCTGGCTCAATGTCCTCGTGCTCTTCCTGCAATGCATCCTCTTTTATTGTAAGCAGAGAGTTTTTCAGAATGCTGAGAAGCTGGATGGTGACGCTAATTTTGGCATTATCGCCGCTCACCATCTTGGTGCAGTCCTCAAAGTTCTGCAGGATGGTACATATATTTGACATCTATGTCCGCTCCTGAGTTCTTATATGTGGAGTCTGACCTGAATATCGATGGCCTTGTTGAAGCTGGTACTCAACAACTGCCCTCTTCTGCTCACAAATCCTTTGCAACATATGCAGTGTAGAGTTCCAACGCCTGGGGACATCACACACCAGTCAGTGAGCCGGAAGCTGCAAACGCTGTTGAAGCCCAGCAAGGGTGGCTGAAGCTGTCGCTGACTTTTGAAAATGGGCAGACATATGGTGTACTTTCAACAGTAGATCCTGCAGCTCTGGGTAGCTTTTGAGAAAAAGTTGAACCACAAAGATAAGCACATGGGTCAGGCAAAGTACGTGTGTGAGCTGACCTTGCCTCAGAGCCGCCACCAGGTTCTGGCCATTGTCACACACGACCATGCCTGGCTGTCGGTTCTGTGGTGTCAGCCAAATATCTGACTGCTCCTTCAGCGCTGTCCACAACTCTTCTGCATTGTGCGGTTTGTCACCTATGCAGATTAGCTTCGGCACAGCCTGTTGATGCTTGGCTGAGGCAGTGCTTAAGTGCTTCCAGCATCTGACTGATGTGTTCATTTCAGAGATGGAGGCTGAAGAAGAGGAGGACAAGGAGAAGGTGCAGGAGCTGTAGACTGTGGGGGCAACCCTGATTGACGTAGGCCCCGTAATCCTCGGCGTGGGGGGATGTGTTCCATCCAAAATCATATATTCATGCCCTGTAGGCAATCCTTTATTAATAAAATACCACAATGGGTAGCACCAAAAATAAACAATGTGATACACAAAAAACAAAAAACGCGTTATACCTAACTTAAAAGCTCAGGGGATGTACTAATGGTCCCTAGTGCAAGTCTGGGCTGACTCCTACCTAACAGCGGAGGTTGGCACCCTAGGGGGGAGCGTTGTGGCCCCCCCGCTCCACGATGGCTATCCCTAGTGTCCCTGTTAGGCCCTTACACCTAAGGGAGTCCCTCTACCCAGGTATTAGGGGGACCCCTAAAATAATAACAGAGACCAGCTAGCACTAAAGGTGACCCTAGGTCCCCAGAGTGAATAAAATCAGTACACAAACACAAATAGTAGTGGGTGGTATAATGGAGAATGGATATGCTGCATAAACTTAATAGTAGACAGCAGTCTCCTTATTTAGTAGGAGTTTATGAAATTTATGTCTTCTCCTTATTTCATAGGAGTTTATGATATTCAAATCCTCTCGTCCCACAATTGTCATGAGTGTAAATGAGCCGCCAACTAAAACAATCACCTCAGTAACTCTCAAATGTGCCTTCAGATATACAGGTCCTTCTCAAAAAATTAGCATATAGTGCTAAATTTCATTATTTTCCATAATGTAATGATTACAATTAAACTTTCATATATTTTAGATTCATTACACACCAACTGAAATTTGTCAGGTCTTTTATTGTTTTAATACTGATGATTTTGGCATACAACTCCTGATAACCCAAAAAACCTGTCTCAAAAAATTAACATATTTCAACCGTCGAATAAAATAAAAGTGTTTTTTAAAAACAAACAAAAAAAACATCAAATAATAAAGTTCAGTTATGCACTCAATACTTGGTCGGGAATCCTTTTGCAGAAATGACTGCTTCAATGCGGCGTGGCATGGAGGCAATCAGCCTGTGACACTGCTGAGGTGTTATGGAGGCCCAGGATGCTTCGATAGCGGCCTTAAGCTCATCCAGAGTGTTGGGTCTTGCGTCTCTCAACTTTCTCTTCACAATATCCCACAAATTCTCTATGGGGTTCAGGTCAGGAGAGTTGGCAGGCCAATTGAGCACAGTAATACCATGGTCAGTAAACCATTTACCAGTGGTTTTGGCACTGTGAGCAGGTGCCAGGTCGTGCTGAAAAATGAAATCTTCATCTCCATAAAGCATTTCAGCCGATGAAAGCATGAAGTGCTCCAAAATCTCCTGATAGCTGGCTGCATTGACCCTGCCCTTGATGAAACACAGTGGACCAACACCAGCAGCTGACATGGCACCCACACCATCACTGACTGTGGGTACTTGACACTGGACTTCAGGCATTTTGGCATTTCCTTCTCCCCAGTCTTCCTCCAGACTCTGGCACCTTGATTTCCGAATGACATGCAAAATTTGCTTTCATCAGAAAAAAGTACTTGGGACCACTTAGCAACAGTCCAGTGCTGCTTCTCTGTAGCCAGGTCAGGCACTTCTGCTGCTGTTTATGGTTCAAAAGTGGCTTTACCTGGGGAATGCGGCACCTGTAGCCCATTTCCTGCACACGCCTGTGCACGGTGGCTCTGGATGTTTCTACACCAGACTCAGTCCACTGCTTCCTCAGGTCCCCCAAGGTCTGGAATCGGTCCTTCTCCACAATCTTCCTCAGGGTCCGGTCACCTCTTCTCGTTGTACAGCGTTTTCTGCCACATTGTTTCCTTCCAACAGACTTCCCATTGAGGTGCCTTGATACAGCACTCTGGGAACAGCCTATTTGTTGAGAAATTTCTTTCTGGGTCTTACCCTCTTGCTTGAGGGTGTCAATGATGGCCTTCTTGACATCAGTAAGGTCGCTAGTCAAACCCATGATGGGGGTTTTGAGTAATGAACCAGGCAGGGAGTTTTTAAAAGCCTCAGGAATCTTTTGCATGTGTTTAGAGTTAATTAGTTGATTCAGAAGATTAGGGTAATAGGTCGTTTAGAGAACCTTTTCTTGATATGCTAATTTTTTGAGACAGGTTTTTTGGGTTATCAGGAGTTGTATGCCAAAATCATCAGTATTAAAACAATAAAAGACCTGACAAATTTCAGTTGGTGTGTAATGAATCTAAAATATATGAAAGTTTAATTGTAATCATTACATTATGGAAAATAATGAAATTTAGCACTATATGCTAATTTTTTGAGAAGGACCTGTATATGAGGACTCTGACCAATCGAATAAACAGCCAAGCTATATGTCGCCTGATAGGCTGTAGTATGATATCGTATATAGCACAATATAATGTTGAAACCCTACCACAGAGAAGGGGACATGGATATATATTGATGAGGGGTTATTTATTTTATACCTTTCTTAAGACAATCCAATGTGGTATGATGGGAAACATGCAGATAAAAAATGGAAAATCAATTCCAATGGTGGTCAAACCTCTCATTCCCTTTATATAGCGATATCACAGTATCAGTGTCAATATATGCTTATGAACCTGGACCGATATTGAATCCCTAACACAGAGAAGGGGGATATGGATATATGATGATGAGGGGTTAATGTAACAGATTAATTTATACCCTCCTTTATAAATCCAATGTGGTATAATGGGAAACATGCAGGTATTAAATGGAAAATAATATCCTATAGTGGTCAAAACCTTTCATTTCTTATTTAACAATTCCACCGTATCAGTGTCAATAATTGTTAATGAATCGTTAATGAATCTGGACTAATATAGATTTGATACACACGGCCCTATCCAAAATGCACGGTACTATATGATCAAACACCACAATGAGTGTGTATTGGGAGACTGAATAATGTGAGAAAATGCACAGCGATACTCATCATTCCTCATGACAATCCCACCACCGTCAGAAATAACGCCTCGACGCGTTTCGCCCCATGGGCTCTTCAGGAGGCTAGATACACAGATGTCCGGTGTCAAAAATCATGGTGCAGAAACTAACCGATACTCCATTACTCACTGTTATTTATATCTGCCGCCAAAGCGAACGCTCAATCCTCTCTGACTTCCTGTATGCATTGGCGGCGCTCGCCCCCCGTAGGCTCCTCCCAAATGCGTCACGTCCACCTGTATGCATGTCTGGAAGTCCCTGACGCCATCGAGGGCGTGTCTCACTCCACCGCTGCATTAGTGGTACGCTGCCTGTCGGGGGTGGGGGGTGTGTTGCAGTGCTTCAACCACATAGCCGATAAAAGGAAGAAGCATCCGCTAGCAATGTGGCTAAATCCACTTCAGCTCCAGTCGGGCATTTCAGTCAAAATATCGCCCGTCCGCAAATGCCAGACCATGCCGGTTCGATCCCCATCAGGGACCACAAAATAATGGGCATGACTTATTCCCCCAAATGTCCACCTAAATTGTATGTAGCTGAGGGGACATACAATAAAAATAAAATATAAGTATGATATAGACGGCAGTGAGCTGTGGGTCTTTTTGATTTCAAAGATACATTTTAATCTCTCCCCTTATAGGGAGAGAAGACACATAGTCTTGTATAGACAATTTAATATAGTAGTCCAAAACCAGAACTTGGTTATAGGAAGCAGGCAAATGACATTTGGTCGTTAAGTCCATGGGGTTCTAAAGATTCTAGTCTAAAGATCCATTCACATTCTCGTCTTAGGATAGTCTTATCTACATCCCCTCCTCTTGGATTGACATTAACAACCTCCAGGATCATGAAGCGAAGCTCCCTCATCCTTCCCCCGTGTTGATTGTTGATATGTCTCACTATTGGGGTATCTCTCATGTTCCTTATGTCACCCATGTGTTCCCCCACTCTCCTTCTGAACTCCCTTTTTGTTTTACCCACATAATCTTTGGGGCAAGTACAAGTTCCTTTGTATACCACAGCCGTGGTCTTGCAGTTGGCGAAATCTCTTAGGTAGAATCTTCTACCTGTATGGGCGCTACAGAAAGATTTCATGGGTGACATCCATTTACACATGCTACAGTCTCCACAGTTAAAGAAACCAATAGGTTTTCGATCCAACCATGTACCCGCTATAGAGGGTCTTTTATATTGGCTATGTACCAAACGGTCTCTGATAGATTTTCCCTTTCTAAAGGTGACACTGGGCCTTTCACCTATCAAATCCCTCAAATCTGGGTCCATTCTTAGAACGTCCCAGTGTTTCATCAGGATTCTCTTGATTTGTACATGTTCGGTGTCAAAGGTACCAATAATACTAGTGATGTCAATATCCTCCTTAATTGGCCCTTTATGTAGGAGCTGCTGTCTGTTTGATCTCCTCGCATATTGGAAAGCTGTATCAATCACATGATGGGGATATCCTCTTTCCCTAAATCTCCTATGCATGTCTCCCGCCTGTGATAGAAACGTGTCGTCTCTAGAACAATTCCGTCTGAGTCTAAGGAACTGTCCTTTAGGGATCCCTTTTAAGGGGCACAGGGTGGTGGCTTTCCCAATGAAGGAGACTATTCGAACTAGTTGGTTTACGATAGATTCTTGTGGATAAATTACCTAAGGTTTCTTTTCTGATACTAATGTCAAGAAATGACAGTTCCCTCCTTTGTATTTCAAAGGTAAACCTAAGATTCAACATATTAGTGTTCAGTTCGTGTACAAACCTTTCAAAATTCTCTTTGGTACTCGCCCATATAATGAATACATCATCGATGTATCTGTACCATAATGATATCATCTCCTGCCACCACTTGTCCTCACCAAACACCACAGTTTCCTCCCACCAGCCCAGGAACAGGTTCGCATACGACGGGGCACAAGGACTCCCCATCGCGGTGCCCCTGAGCTGGTGGAGGTGCTTACCATCAAAGGTGAAGGCATTATGGGTTAGAACGAAATCAAGTAGAGTGGTCACAAAGTTATTATGTTCACCACATCCCACAGATCTCTGTCGCAGATAGAATTCTACCCCCTCGATGCCAAGGTGGTGAGGAATACTGCTATACAGGGCTTCGATGTCAATGGAGGCCAACCAGTGTTCATTCTCCAAATTGATGTCTTCTAGTTTAAGTATCAGATCTGAAGTATCCCTTAAGTATGAAGGTAACGATGTTACAAATGGACGAAGAATCTCATCAATGTATAAACCACAGTTCTGTGTGAGAGAATGGACCCCAGAAACAATGGGTCTGCCCTTAAGTGGGACCAATCCCTTATGGATCTTTGGTAATGCATAAAATGTGGCTATTACCTGAAATTTCGGAAGGAGGAACTCATATTCGGTCTTAGATATGAGCTTAGAACCCAAAGCACCTTCAAGGATAAACTTTAAGGTCTCCTTATATTCTGGCATTGGGTTCTTCCTCAAGATCTCATATGTATCCCCATCATTTAATATGTCCAAGCACATTTTTCGATAAATAGTATGATCCATAATTACTAGGTTCCCCCCTTTATCTGAGGGTTTTACTATGAGCTGATCATTTTTGCTCAATCTATCGAGTGCTTCCCGTTCATTAGGTGTAAGGTTGTCTCCTTCCCCGAACCCAGTATATTTGAGTTTTTTGAGATCTCTTTCAACCAGAGACAAAAAAATGTCGATGTTGCTCGTATCCCCAAGGGGGGCATCTTTTCACTCTTGTTTTTAAGCTTAGTGAAGGGGCCCTTGCCAACCTCATTTGACCTCTCATTCTCATTGAGGAGATCACGTAGGGCTTGATATCCCTCAATATCTTCTTCAAGTATGCCAACTGCAAGACCACGGCTGTGGTATACAAAGGAACTTGTACTTGCCCAAAGATTATGTGGGTAAAACAAAAAGGGAGTTCAGAAGGAGAGTGGGGGAACACATGGGTGACATAAGGAACATGAGAGATACCCCAATAGTGAGACATATCAACAATCAACACGGGGGAAGGATGAGGGAGCTTCGCTTCATGATCCTGGAGGTTGTTAATGTCAATCCAAGAGGAGGGGATGTAGATAAGACTATCCTAAGACGAGAATGTGAATGGATCTTTAGACTAGAATCTTTAGAACCCCATGGACTTAACGACCAAATGTCATTTGCCTGCTTCCTATAACCAAGTTCTGGTTTTGGACTACTATATTAAATTGTCTATACAAGACTATGTGTCTTCTCTCCCTATAAGGGGAGAGATTAAAATGTATCTGACATTCATCACGGTCATGCTGTATAAAAAACTTTTTCCATTTTAACTTTCTGCCGAATAGGTTAAGATCTTTTACCCATTCAAAACAGTTAAACTTATTCATGGGCACGAAACTTAGACCTTTGAGCAATACATCTATTTCCTCTCTTGTAAGTTTATGCGAGGTCAGGTTGATAACACGTCCCTGGTTAATTGAACCGGGTCCTGAGATGATATCCTATCCTCGCACTCTGCTCCAAAAAAGAAGAGGAAGATGAAGAGGAGGATGCAACTGGGGCTAAGGTTGAGACTCCTGTTCCCATATGGTTGGATCCTGTGGGAAATGCCATCTGATAGCCCCCTCTTGAAGTACCTCTTCCTCTCTTGGAGTACCTCCTGCTCGACCCCTTCCTGATTGCCATCCTTGTCTATGGGAGGATCCTCTATGTTGTGGTATCCCCTCAGACCAATATCAGTTCTTTCAGTGTCAGAGGTATCAATGTCAAAAGAAGATGCCTCCGACGCTATCTCTTTCTGAGAATTGAACACTTGATTCTCACTGAAGTCCTTGAGGTCCCTCTGAAACTGTATTTGCTTACGTTCTTTAACCCCTTCAAGACCCAGCCTATTTTGACCTTAAAGACCTTGCCATTTTTTGCAATTCTGACCAGTGTCCCTTTATGAGGTAATAACTCAGGAACGCTTCAACGGATCCTAGCGATTCTGAGATTGTTTTTTCGTGACATATTGGGCTTCATGTTAGTGGTAAATTTAAGTCGATAATTTTTGCGTTTATTTGTGAAAAAAATGGAAATTTGGCGAAAATTTTGAAAATTTTGTAATTTTCAAATTTTGAATTTTTATTCTGTTAAACCAGAGAGTTATGTGACACAAAATAGTTAATAAATAACATTTCCCACATGTCTACTTTACATCAGCACAATTTTGGGAACAACATTTTTTTTTGTTAGGAAGTTATAAGGGTTAAAAGTTGACCAGCGATTTCTCATTTTTACAGCAAAATTTACAAAACCATTTTTTTAGGACCACCTCACATTTGAAGTCACTTTGAGGGGTCTATATGGCAGAAAATACCCAAAAGTGACACCTTTATAAAAACTGCACCCCTCAAGCTACTCAAAACTACATTCAAGAAGATTATTAACCCTTCAGGTGCTTCACAGGAACTAAAGCAACGTGTAAGGAAAAAATGGACATTTTAATTTTTCCAACAAAAATTTTCTTT
Source organism: Oophaga sylvatica (assembly GCA_033576555.1). Lineage (NCBI taxonomy): Eukaryota > Metazoa > Chordata > Amphibia > Anura > Dendrobatidae > Oophaga > Oophaga sylvatica. The sequence goes on from JARQOD010000010.1 coordinate 1,859,514, forward strand.
TAGCATAAATTTTTTCATTTTTACATGGGCATCAGGATAAAATGGATCCTAAAATTTGTTGGGCAATTTCTCCTGAGTACACAGATACCTCATATGTGGTCATAAACCACTGTATGGGCGCACGGCAGGGCTCAGAAGGAAAGGAGCGCCATTTGACTTTTT